>JAQFYC010001355.1:0-35590 GCA_034694165.1 Tomocerus mixtus | reverse complement strand
ACTTTTACAATACAATATAGTGGAGAAAGTTAACACATGGGAATTTGTATGGTGGGTGACTTATGCCGGGTACTGTATACATATAATATGTATGTGAGCGATATTAGCACGAACGGGAGGAGTGAGCGGATGTGTGCATGTAGAGCAATGCTTTAGGCAGGCAGAATTCTGATAACCGATAGGATGGATTCATTGATAAACATTAGTCGTCGTAAAGGGAAGGATTTATCTTATCCATTCTCGAACAGCTAAGTTCTCTTCATAAATCATCAAAGAAGATTTACCTTGTTGGGACTGCTGCCGCTGAAGTGTCCTTGGATATATTCCTGAGGAAGACATTGAAGATATTGTCGTAAATCATCACTTGCGAAGTCCATCAATGGGCGGGCAAATGTTACCACTCCTCCTGCTATAGGCATCGCTGTCGTGAAACCCTAAAATAAATTTTATTTCATTATGGTTTACCTTTCTAAAGGCTTTTTCGCATTTAGTTTGCCAGGGTTTGCCAAAGCCATCGGTACTTAGCGTAAGATAATAATAATATACGTTGTATAAATAGGAAACCAACTCACATATTGTACTGCACCTACATAACATACCTATAGTTGAAGTTTCACAAGCATTCGCTCATACATAATGATAAGTCCTTTACAACGGAGTAAAATGGCTAATAAACGAGCTATGGTTAACTAAATACATACTTGCACTTTCGGCTACTGCACTGCTGGTTGCATATGAAAACATGCATACGTAATCACGTTGAATAAATTCCTGCTCCTAGATACTCATTCATTTTCTGTGTAGCACTTAATTTGCATTATAGTTGGGCAACAAAATGGTATGTACAAAAGGCATCACTGTGAAATTCTACCCCTCAAAATAAAGCGTCATTACTTTTGGATACACCCTCGTATTACTTTCACCACAATACTGAAAAATAATGCTCAAACCCCGTACCGCAAAATAGGAAATTTTTCGCTTTCCAATCAAGCAAAATTACGCAAAATTATATGACTAATATGACTTTTAAAAAGCATTGATAATGAAATCTACGCGAACGGTCATTATTAAAATTGGTTTCAGTTGTTACGTATCGATCTACGTTTATAGACATTCATATTTTAATACGCTGTCTATGTTTATGGAACATACCAAATTAATTGCAAACACCGGTTACATGTACTACACATTATTAAACCTCTATTCATAAGTCAATTCACCATTTGTTCTGCCAGTTGTGCACCCCGTCCCAGGGCCATTATAGTAAACATCTTAGTAGCCAAATTTGTTTGGTCTTCAGGTAAAATAACTTTAGACAATTGTAAGCTGTCAGCTACGGATGTAATTATGTTTTGCCTGTGGAAATAAATAACAAAACGACATTTATCAATGTTCTGAGTTTGAGCTGTTCCAGTACAACTAATTAATCACTAATAGCACGTATTGAAACAATTACATTTTCCTGACTTGTCGCTAAAAGGCAAAATTAAATAATTATAAAAAGTCAAATTACTTTAAAATGTTAATAAGGTCCTTTTGTGAGGTCTTGTTTTTTAAGCTATTTAGAGCCGCATTTAGATCTGAATGTAAACTTTCTTCAAATGGCAAATGTAGATTTTCCAATGAGATTTTGCTAAATACAGATTCTTCCGGCTTCTCTGTCGTTGGTGTTGTTACTACTACTTGTCGAATTCCGTTATTTTTCATTTCTTTCGGTCTACTAAAGCACATTTCAATACTCGACGCATATAATGGTAACGTTACATTTTTATCTTTTTCAGATGTTTCAATCCAATTTTGCAGATCTTCAAGATGCTTTTTCTGCCTAATTTCTGTCCCGGAACCACCGATATTATCACTTTCTGTTAATAAAATTATAATTGAATTATATTTGTGTACATAATTACAGGAGTCACAAATAAGCTTAAACTCTGACTATAGAACTGTTTCGCTTACCTAAAATTACCAAAATTGCAAAATTAAAAGGAAATGGGAGATTTTTTTGTGGGAAATTATCTTTGGCTACTGAGGAAGCAGTGACAGCATCCCTAATTAAATTGATAAGGGCAACAGAAGAAGGCGAGCCATCGTAATAAATAAGAACGGGTTCCGTAGGTGCCAGCAGTAGATTTGCATTGGATCCCTTATTTGGCTTTCCTAATTCGAAAATTCTTTTACGGAATCGGAAGTTGCAATGGTACACCCAGCAGTCCCTGGAATTGAACAACACATTCCCGTTAGTAAAGCATCAGTTTATTATCTTCCTATTAAATATTTAATAATTGAAATAATTAAAACAATAAGTAAGAAAACTCAAAAATTTTGTAAGTAGAGTGTAGTGTATTGCATTGCAATCTACAATATAAATGCAGTGACTTTCCAGCTGATAGGACTCGACTGGCACACTAATAATACAATTGTACATGTAATTACATGTATAATTAACGCAACAAAAATAACTCCTTTTGGCGTTTATGTTTACTTACGAGCAAAATACTTTTCGCAATTTCTTCACGAAGATGTCAGATGATTGTATCGCTTTGCTGCATTCCGTACAGGATACAGAAGATTCTTCTTGCATTTTTATAGTAGCAAAAATAGTATGAAATCACTGTTTATATTTCAAATCGTTGCTTTGTTAAAATCTTCAAATTCTGGATAAAATGTAAAAAATAGAAATAAAATTGTCTAAAGCTCGACTAGTTACCTTTACCTACTAGCTTAATAACATCTGAAGAATTCGTCCACGTTGAAAACAATAATACCGCTTCAGTGTAGCAAATTTTCTCAGCTTGTAGTCCGACCACATTACTAAAGATATATTAATGCATGCTCCTGTTGAATTTACATTGAAATAATCTGAAAAATGGCGAAAAGTCGGGAGAAAGTTTAACTTTCACACATTTTAATGTAAAATAGTGTTGATTATGGTTGAGTAGGTAATTTAACCGTATGTACCAGGAAGTAGTGAGTACCAACCAGTACCATTCCCAATAATTATGATGAAATTATGCAAAAAGCTTATGTACCTGGAGAAAGTAAGAGAAAGTTTGCTTACGTAAATAAGGCGATGCAAAGTAGTAGATAGAAATTCACAATCAAAAGTTACAAAAATCTAGCAAATGCATTCAAATTGACTCTTTTTAAACATGATGATTTATTCATTTCACACACAACATTTAGAGCAAATCACTAGAAGACAGGAGTTAATTGCATAATACCCACCATACATTTAAAAGAAAAATAAATTGTTTGTTAGGATAATTTTTCCTGTAATACATATATGTATCTACGTATTTATACTATGGATCGAATATCATAGATTAATAGATACTAGAGTAGGTACTGACACTGACAATCTACTTCTCATCTCATATATTAAATAGTTTATTTTGCCCTATAACATATTTCACACTATTTTATATTAATCGTATTTAAATAAAAATCGATGTGTAATACACTACATAAAGCAATCATCACTACATATTAAAGTTTTTTTAATACCAGCATGCTTATACTAATAAACCATGATTAGATAGCAACTATATAGTAGTCATTCATCACATTCACAAGTATTTTGTACAAGTACCACCCCTAATTATTTCATTTCGCAGGTCAATCGTCAAATTGTAACAGTAACACTATGCAAATGTAATATTTGGCTATGCTTTCATGAGATAACTTCCAATTACATTTAATTAGTATGCATTTCAATTCATAAATGGGTTTCATATGAGCATTTAGAAAATAAGTACATAAATAATTGTACCAAAATCAGAATAGCTAGAAAATAGCAGCTTTATCAGTACCTATGTAAATATATAGTATAATAATAGAATCAAGGCATGAAGCAATAACTGATATACATTACATAGTATTAGGCTAGCAAATACTTAAACTGGTAGGATGGCTTGTCACATTGTCACCACAATAATATTACTAGACAAACGATATTGTCTCTCTAATTCTAATTAAACTGCTATTCTCTCGAACACGTTGTCTAGATTATAGATTATTCTTGTAGTATATATTATGTATTATGTAGTACCTGATAAATTGAACCATAATATCTTTTACTAATATTGTTTTAAGCAGTAGTGTAGTAGGTACTACAAGATTAAGATTAGAAATAAAACACTACCAGATTGCGATACTATTTTGAAAGGAAAACTTTACTGTTTAACTCGGGTGGAGTGGTGTACTAAGCGTTTTAATATTTTTCATGTTGAGGAGAGCTCCTAGAAGTCGAAAATTGTCCCTGTTTGCGTATAAATATGTACACATTTTCTTAAAACATATTAAAATTACATTACATCTAATTTGGCACCCTTATTACGGCGAATCAAAAATAAATGAAAGTTAAATATGGTATTTGTATGTATTAACGTATTAATAAATAATAGTTCAACACGAAATTAAGGTTTGTCTTGTACGTACGTAGTTTTTCTTATACCATATTTTTTGTAAATGGTAACTAAGTAGTAGAAGGTAACTGATTTAAGCGTTTTGTCGTCAATTGTATGAAAAGGTTATGGAAACTTCCATTATCCATTGACTTAGCAATAAAATAGTCCTGTAGATAAGGATGTGTATCTCACTCTGCTGTCAATTATTCTGTGAAGAGAGTGAACACACATAATATAAAACAATTTGAGCACATACTTATTAATTATGCAAGATTTCAAATTGTAAAAGAGACATACCAAATAGAAATTACTCAATAAATCATTTCGAACAATTTCTACATAACTCTTCTATGTAATATATTATAATAGTAATGTAATGTTTCAGTATGTATGTAGTTGTACATAGGTATATAATGCAATTGTATTGTGTTCCGAATCGATAGTCAATATCGATCGAAACACGATCTATTTTCGAATGCGATTTTTCATAATTATTCGTGATATATGAAAAATACTCGTTTATTCAAGATCAACTTGGGGAAACCTGTTCCTTTTTCGTATGCCTTTGTAGTAAGCTACCAATAGATTGTAGCAAATGAACAAATTGTTGTAATTTGTAATACTCCACACATAACATTTGTATAGCTGTATAGTAGCTTTTTACCGGCCGTGTCCTGTAAGACCAGACAAAACTAATTACTCGACAGCTAATTACACGTATTTCGGTTAATTGTTAATGCTACTGATTCGACTATGTGACACATTGTCTTACGATAGAGTCTAACTATACAACTTTATTTCACGCCACTGCACGTTACAGTACGCAGTATTTCCTATATCCTACTAATTTTAAAAGTATTTATACAAGTTACGAAAAATTGTAAAGTCAATAGTAGTCAACTTAATTTTCTTAATGATCTTACAAACCGTTTTTTTCTATTCTAGCACAATTAAATAGCCTAAATCTTTTATATATTAATAGCAATAGTCGATTAGAAATAATTTCGTAAAACAAATCACGGGTTACTTAAAGATTGGCTGATTGGCTCACTTGCACCCGTCACCTTATTTAATTGGTTACTGACCAGACATGATTATCAATATCATCACTTATCTTAACTTGTCTATTATGTACCATTTACCATTGTCACTTCCGATCCTCACACGACTACCTAAACGTGAACTGTAATGTAACAATAATATTTCCATCTCCTCCACTCTTTAGCTGCAAAATGTGGATGATAACACTGACTGACTATACGCACATTTTAACAAATTATGCAACTCTGCTACATATAACCTAAAAAGATTGCGGAGGTTCCAACTGTTGTGACTGAGGCTTCTTCTGTATCGGAGGTGAACTTTGACTTGGATTCGGAAGATTTCCAAACAGCGAGTACTCCCCCGGATTTATTTGGCCTTGAGATGGAGAAGTCATAATACCTGCCGTTGCTGTTTGACTGGAAGTAGGAGTTTCTATGGTTGTCGCAAATGGGACTCGGAGAGATTGATGACTAGATCTCTGGAGACCTTCAAGTGTTAGGAGTGACTCCGTGTCCGAACCGCACGTAGTTAGTATAACACCTATAATAAAGTGTTCACTATATTACTTTTCGTCACTTTACATTTCGATTGAGGTAATTGTACAACAGACATTAAAGCAATGATATTATTGTCTTTATCCCAATTAAATACTCACAAACCATAAGTTCATATTCAGTATTCCTTTACAAACCTGGCATTGTTTCAGATGGTGGCCACAGTGAAGTAGTTTGTTCGGTTTCCCCATATTCATTTCCATCCTCGTCCAGTGGCAAATCTTTGAGTGTAGGAGGTGTTTGTGGCTTGGTTGACAGTAAATTTATAGCATCCAGCAATCCAAAATCGAAGGGATCGCTTGTATCTGATTTTCTTGTTCCATCTAAATAGACAACATACAATATGAATATTGTATAGACAACGTAATGTTTAAGCAAGAAAACCCAGTTTCACAGGGTTATTACATTTTTACCCACGAAAAAATACTAAATCTTTAAAGTACCTGTACTGCTTCCTTGCTGATGGTGGCTGGAAGAGGCGGGTACCGACCATCGTCGGCTACTAAAGCATAAAGGTGTAAAACCAGGATTTCCTCCGTTCCCACCACTGGCACTAGAAATTGAACCAAAACTCCCAAGCCCTGTAAGATTGCTACTTGTGCTGGGACCGCTGCTAATACTGCTCGTATTGTTGTAATTCTGCGTACAAGCTGACCATCTTCTAAACAAATAAGGGTATGCACCATCACCGTAAGGCAGTAATGGCGATGGTGGCTGTGAAGGGGTAAATTTGACCGAAGGACTGAAAAACAAATAGAATATAGGAGTTTAATTATTGTTATTAGAAATTGTCTTAATGCTACCTTATTACTTGTTTAAGTTTACCTAGAGTTCCTAGATCTACTGTGATGGCCGTAGTGGTGCGTATGATGAACTTGAGGGGAAGGAGAAGAACTTCTAGAAGATAAAGCAGATAAACCGGATATGCTACTTCTGGGCAAACTAAAAGCACTCATACAACTTTCTGTACTCTCTCGACGATCCGAAGATGAGCTAAATGAACCTGAAGTTGGAGAACGTGCCAAATGAGAATCCGGACTTCGAGGGAAAATTCCATGAGAGGGAGGAAACAAACCTCCTCCTTGAGAAGACGTGCACTGAATATAAAGCGAACAAAATCGCCACTGAATTTGAAAAAAGGCTGAGAAACAGGAGCGAAAGACCTTGAAAAAAGTAATTCCTTTGTAAACAACCAACCGATATGAAATAATACTTTTACGGAGAATTGATATAAATAAAACCATTATAGGGCTTACTTCATAGGTGTTTGAAGAATGGAAGGTGGCTGGGTCTTTCATCACATTCTGGACGGTTTCCTGAAGGAGGGGCAATAATTCAGAAATGAGTGCGTTAGTGTCAGCCGATGCAACTTTTTGAGCCAGCTCCCAAGTTGCAACCGACTGTGTGAGCAGATCACTATCCAAATTAGATGATGATGAAGACGAGCAACCTCCCAAAATTCCTGGACCGGGTGACAGAAGACGTTCAAAGTTTTTTGACAACCTTACGCCACTCTCACATAGCACTTCTAAACTCTGTAAAAAGATTAGTCACAATTATTAAATAGTACATGGAATGTTTTTTGGAAATTCGTAATTACATTTACGTAATTTAAACAAAGGACTCCCAAATTGCCCAAATACAAATACTATTATTCTCTACTTACTTTGATATATGAAGAAAGATTTCTGATCATCTCGTGCAAGTTTTGTAAAGCCATTGTAAAAATGTAAAGGTTGAAGCAAACTTTCAAGTATACAAAAGTGGAGGTAGAAAAACAATAATGGTCCCTCTATATGTGGTGAATAAATATTTTCTTTTCGAGATTGTATGCAGTATGAAGTCTAAGAAGACGAAAACGATGGAAAATGTAAGGGTCTGTTGTGCTAATTTGCTCTAAAAATGTTTTCTTCCACGTATTTTGTAGCTCCTGAATCGTCAGTAGACGGATAGTTTTTTAATCCATTTACTACTGAGTGCATAACATTAAGTTGCATATCCTGCTGCAAAATTGCTTAAAATACCTAAAAATATAAATAAGTAAAACATCAGCTAATACATTTTAGCCCCTTGGATTGACTATTTACTATATTTATGAATTTGTGTTAGTACAACAGGATTTTACCTTTTTGGCCTATAATTTTTATGTAGCCGTCCCTTGATTCTCAGTCCGAGTCCGTACAAAGTGCCATTACTAATTACTATACTACTTCAGTTAGATCTGGCTGGTGTAAATTCAAAATGATTTCCTCGTATACTAATTTTCGAAATATAGTTTCTTGTAAAAAATTCTATGTCCAATTGAATTCACTGCTTGTAATAATTATAAATTGTAACTTTTTTGTTGTCAAAGTGTGGTTGTTGATCCAGTGCTAGTTTTTATAATAATCCTCCGATACCTTTAAAGGACAAAAATTGTCATACTGTATTCTCCATAAATACTTTAGAAAAATAAATTATATTACAATCGAAATTATTTTGATTAGGGTCTTGGCCTTACCTATAATATTCTATTTACAGTGCCCCAGCGTTCTGTCTCCGTAAAAGTTTATATTTTTGTATACAAGATGACTGCTACAGTCATCGGAATCCTTATTTTGAATGCCACGATTTGTGTCAATAATGGAAAGAAACGTAGACGTCATATTACCTAGACCTAGACACTAGTCACTAGATTATTTTTAAATGTGAAATCTTGTCCAAGAACTACTTATGACTTAACTCCAAAACAATATTGCTGATTGCTGTCTTCCTCATGCCTTGTCTTTTGCTTTTAAATTTTGATTCTGGAGTCTGGACTGGACGTTCGAATTTCGAATTGCGATGAAAGTATTACAATACAAAACTATCTACGTACCAGGATTTTCTGAATTATATTGCGAAAATTTTCGTAAAAAATCTTGAGATCCTTAAAACAAGCCACGAAACTGAAAAATAAACAATAAAAAAATTAAATTAGGTATTTATATTTACACAATTCTTACACTCTGTATGCCGAATAAAAACTGGAGAAATCAAGGGCAAATTAATTAAATGTATGTACAAAAATAATGTATTTTGAATTCTAATTTGAGGTCTTTTGTCTTTAGTATTTATCGTTTTCACTTTCAAATGGTAAACATTTAAACGAATTTCTTGAGCTAATATAAATATTGCATATAACTTATACTATGTTTGCACGAAATAAAGACAATTTCGGATTTCGGAATAAAAATTTGATGTTTAGAACAGAGCAGTAGAGAAAATTGAATTGTGTAAAGTAAAGTAATGGAAAATCTACCTAAAATTCTTGCTGTACGTTTGTTTGTGTAAAAGGAAGGAGTAGCTCTTGTGAAGATCAAGTCCGTGGTACGACTGAACTGATAGTAGTGGAATGGATCTGGGGTGAAGTCGACTTAGAGAACGTAACGTAAACTAAACTAAAGTGGAAAAGCAGTCCTTATATAACTAATATAACTTTACTAGCTCACCTTACCTTTAGAGATATATAGCGAAATCGTCGATCGGTTGAAGTAAGGGATATGTTGCACTTTCTCTTCAAAATGTTAAGATTGGGTTAGGTTTTGACAAAGTATACAACTTACAGTATAAGAATATGACAAAAAACGGCCGCTTTGCGAACTTTTTAGATCGCTTTGTACCCTAACCTAATTATTTTGAAAAGAAAGTGAAGAGAAAGTGCAACATATCCCTTACTTCAACCAAAAAGCATCAACTCACGAGACGATAAGGATAAGAAGAGAAATGTTTTGCTCTGCTTCCCTTTCTGCTGCTGTGCATTGCATGGCCTTGCAGAACAGAATTGGGCCTAAAACATGGAATAGAAAGCATATAATACGCTTTCTCCAGTAGCAGTCTGCCGCTTCAAGTTCGGCCTTCAAGTTCACTTCACCAAAGCTAAAAGCCAGAGCTGGCCTGGAGAAAACTTGAAACAAAATAAATAAGGTACAGGTATGCTCGGTACTCTGTAGGTAGGTTGGTGTGAAATATTATTTCTCCAGCATCTACTCCAGCAAAAACAAAACACACCTACATAGTACATAGTACCAGTATGTACATACCAAAAAGCATGATTAGGATTAGGTAGGTTGTCCAATATTCAAGCTGAAGCTACTAGTATTTGGATTGGGGTGAGGATGACCTTGTTATTCTACCTGTGTAAATCCAATGTATTGTTTTATTGATGTGTTGCACCATTTTATATTATGTACATAAAACTACATGAAAACTTAAAATATGTAATAATATGCCTATGTTTACTTACTTAATAAAAAATGAACTTTAATATTGTTAGTAAACCTAAAATGAGTAGCAATAAGTTCATAGCAAGGTATTTACTTGCAAACTGAGTGAAAGAAAAAATAGTAATCCAACAATAGATATGTACGGTACAGATCGCCAATAAAGTCTGATCTCAAAATGAAAGTCTTTGTGAAAGCTATTAATGACATTTGGGACTGATTTCATATTGGAAAGTTGTTTCTGTACAATGAATTACTGCTACACAGCTTATTAGAAACAATATTGTTTACCATAATCCATGAATTTCAATTTTACGAATGATCAAGTTAATGGTATAGATTTTCATTTACTACTTCACATACGGTAAGTAGTTTCAGTTAACCCATATCGCAAATATTAATTGAGGGCACGGAAAGCAGTTAAATATTTAGCAAGTAACTTATTTAGTATATTTTTACCTAGCAGTAGCACAAAAATTACACATAATTAGCATAATATGATTTGACTACATACTATTTAGCAAAATTCTCACTTTCTTTAACTTTCTCTATACTGAAAATGCACGTAGGTAGGCTGCAGGAGTATTTTTATAGACTAACTATTCCTTTGTTGTTGCACTTGCTTATAAGCTTATCGTTAGTTTATATTCCTTCAGCACATCTTTGATCTGTTATGGCGTTTCTATATATTACATACGTGTCACACATTATTAGAAACATCTCACACTATCGTGCATCAAGTTTCCCAGTCCGTTGATGCATATTTTATTATATAAAAGCCCAACCATAATTGAACTTGAATCAACAACAACTTTACAGCGTAGTTTCCAAAAGATTATTGTAGCCAAATACCTAACTTACGAGTAATGTAATAAAGGCGATGACGACAAAACAGCCATGCTTACGTTGAAACATTTTCGTGCAGAATTCATGGAGTAGTGAGAATAAAACTGGAATACGTACTCCATGAAGACCTTCGGTATGTTAGGTAGAGTGCACCTAACAGGCATTTGTACTACCTATACGTTGTCTCTTTTCTTTGTATTTTGTTCAGAGGACCCTTCCTATAATAATATGTGCAATATGTGGACATAACCTCAATAGAGTTTAGCAGAAAATACTCTGGTTGTACCATACGGCAACAGTAATTTCTTGGGTCTTAAATGAATATAGCAGAGATAATAAGAAAAGAGAAAGTAGATTAGATTCTACGATAATAAATATAATAGGCTCAAAGGATAAAGGCTAAACTAGAAGAGAAGACTGGACTGAAAGTGTGTGCCTTATGACTATGAGGGAACTTGGATAATAGAGGGTCTCTTTTAGGCTAACTGCAGGAGAAAAGCCATTACTACTATACAGAAATATTATAGTAATATTTTTGTATATTGTTGTAAGAATGAAATATGTATGTAGTAGGAGGAATGTAAGGATCTTTCCTAGGAGCACTGGTCTGGTGCATCGAATAGGAGATAGAGTCGAAGCCCTGCCTTCCGAAAAGGAATCGGGCTTTTCGGATTTGAGTCGGTAATACTTCTGAGTAAGAGTAAGGCTTTCACGTGAAGAAAGTTGGAACTGGGGTTGTGCAAACACCTTTTGCATTTGACAATTTGTAGCTTTCACCGTTGAAATTACTACTGCAGGAGGACGGTTGACGTCTATCCTATAGCTTAACTCCTACTATGTATATATGTATCTGTACATATTTCTTCTCTTAGAAGTGCTACAGATATAACCGATATTTAATATAATTATGCTGTATGCCTTTAGTAACACATATTCCACAAACTACAATAATCTATGTTACAGGTAGGTCCATGAGAGAAACAATAGCTCGCTAGTTAAGTAGGCCTATTCTTCTTACAGGGTATTTTATAAAATGGTCTATCATGTTCGTCCGGCCCTTGTTTAACTTGTTTTCATTGTGCTTAATTATTAATAATCACTCAACCCGCTATTTGGAAACGAGAAATGAATTGAAAGATACTGTTAGCGCATATGTTTAATACATACAATTCACTAATGTCCTAATCAATAATGCAAAGTAAAATCTCAACACAGATAATGTTAATGACGAAAAAATAAGCAAGTTACAGTTACATCAATAGAATTGCGAAACCTGCTTGTTTGTAAGGAATATTTGGATTTGGCGTTTGGGCGTGCATTGTAGTAGCTTGTAATACAGGAAGGCGATTTGTCCATTTTCCTTTTCCTTTTTTGTGAAAGTGATAATTTCTGTGTATATTGGTCACGTATGTAAAAATTGTGCCACTGTAACCTTCATTGGGCCCTGGTCCTTAAAATGGCCAAATTCATAAACAAACACGGACATTTGGAACACACTGTATATAAAATGTTGCTTATAACTTATATCTACTGATATTCCAGCACACCTCGATTTTTGTATCAGTTAAGCTTACTGATGCATAAAAGTCGGAGTCGGGCCACAATCCATCTCTAATACACATAATGCAATGCGCTTTACTATCATGTCACTACAGTAGTATCTGCATTTCCACACTAGCTCTTGTGGTATTATTAAATTTCATTCTATACTTACATGTGCACACATTCGTAGACCTCTGCTGCAATGTGCAATACTTACTTGTTTCTATTCTATACAACTTCTTTGACTAGCATTTTATTGTAGTAGGTGCAGTGAGATTCAAACCAAGATCCAGCTGAACCAGCACTTGTAGCGTCTCATGTAATAAAATAACCGTTTTGCTACATCGCTCGGTTCGGTTTATCCCTAGTCTAGTCTTACTCCTCCGTATAGAACGGAAAGTCTAATAGTTTCTGTGACCTCTGAACTTTTCTCGCTTCAGACTTTACTATACTGTATCGTTGATAGTTAGGTAACGTGTTAGTTACGTTTAGGCAAGCTTTGTAGAGACTCAATCAGTTTCTTTATACAAAAACATACGAAATACAAGGAGAACTCATCTCATCGCCTTTATATTATTAACTTGGTTCATTAGAGAAACATTTCCTTTCTTTAATGAACACAGGATATAATTTAGAGAATGTATTTTTGGATATTTTTACATGAAAATCTACACTAATCTAATCTAAATCAAAATGCCTACATTACATCTGCAGGCTCCACAAATTAGTGCTAATTAGTATTACATCACGAGTAGGTAGGTTAGCTATGTAGTACAATGTACGTATAGGCATGCATTTAAGCACAGAGATACAATGTTGGAATGGAGAGTCGTACTACTTATTTACTTACTTTGCATATGCTTTTACCATAACTACTGGCTGCTTTCTCCGTAATAGTCTCAGCAATACATGTAAAATTTAAAACGTACCACAATAGAAATGTTACCCAACATAACGATCCCTCTCATTAGCGTGTGAAAGATTAATTAGAACTAATGCACGTTGCGTAACATCGAAACATAGCATGTTGTATTGGCGATTTTGTGTATGTCGTCATTTTGGAAGGTAAACTTGAGTTTATGTTTAACCCATAATTTCGTCGTAAACTTCTATTTATAGCCTAAGCTAAAGTTTTAAGACACCTTTATTCATTTTTTATTGCATTTTCCATCGCTACATTTGACATTATTCTACTAGAGCTAGCTCGAGGATAAAACTACGTCATCGTCTTCCCGAAAGTTTCAAGTTCAAGTGTACAATAGTGTTCTCTGAATTTAAAAGTTCAAGTAAAACAAACAATTTGATTATTCTTCACTGTATGCACTCTGTTGATTCCTTTCTTCCGTATTAACATGATTTCTACTACTTGGAATGCAATACATAGCACACGATCATAACATGAGCAGAGATGATGACTAAAACATCTTATACAATAAAACGAGTAACATTTTATAGAATTTCTATAAAATGTAGTCATGTTTTTATGCAATGTAGGATAAGGTACGTATGTACACCTGTATGTGAAATGCATCCTATCCATTATCTGTAGAGGAGAAAGGATAAACTTTCATATTTGCAAAATTAAATTACATTTGCTTAGCACACATGTGTACATTTACATGGAATTGTAAATTGAGTGAACTAAATTTCTGCTGGATTGCAAATGTCTGGTAAGTCTTTGTAGTATGTATATGTATAGTGACTGAAATTGTTACTATTTAGAAGGAGCCATATTATCATCTTTTGTTAGGCATTTGGATTACTGCACTTATATTATAAGAGTACTTGTCCCAGAAGAAACTTGTAGTAAGTACACTTGTACCAAAAGCTATCTAATGAACAATGGAGAAATTACCTACTTATGTAAAATGTATTGGCAATAGCGCGTATGGAAGCATTTCACAAGACTTTCCAAAGTTTTTCTCAAACATTCGTATTAAATTGAAATAACATTTGACATTTCAGCTTTGTAATCAATTTAGTTCCTCGTAAATTACATTATCATACTAAGAATTCCTGAACATACACTACGGTTTGAAGCTAATCCAATTTGTATGTATATGGAGGTTGTAATGTACCAAGATAGCGGTTTATATACAATACATATAGTAGTATGTATAGGTGGATAATAGACCTAGTAGTATATACGAGTAATAGATAAGTAAACTGCTATAAATATAGTATTTCTATTTATTTTATTTTAGTTAGATTTGCTCCTATACCGGAATGCTAAGCAGTCCGTCTCACATCCTGAACAGGAATTCACCTATTTTGTCTGCCATAAAAAAACCTTGAAATAGTATGGACCTGGACCATTTTCCAGGTGCATATTTCGTATTCGTTGTTTAAATGTTAATTCGTTACGTAAATGGGCAAAAATCCATTCTCGAGCAAAAGAAAGTTTTTGAAGACTTTCTCTCCACTGTATCTTTCATATCAGATCTTATTTTCAAAATCGCCAATTGAGATTTTGAACAATTTAAAGTTGAGCTAAATAGTTTTAAAAGAAAACACAACGTAGATTGTCGCAAATGCTTTCATTTTTAGTCAAGGTTGACACCCAGTGATCCAGTAAATGTAAATCTCAGTAAAAAAACTATAAAGCATTGTATACATTTCTTGCATAATGAATTGCCAGATAAAGTAAAAGTCTAACTTGGAGGAGCGGGAGTAAAATGAAGACGGGTTTAGTACTAATTCTAACTATCTTCTTAAGATGACTCCTATCTGTGTGCACCTAGTAGAGGGTAACAGTAGGTAGGTATTATTCAAATAATAGGTAGCTATTCTAGGGATAGATATAGAAGCGAGAGCAAGACAGTAAAGACGCAAATTGCAGGAATATACAAAATGATCTTTTGTGTACATACTTAATGTATTGTAGTGGGTAACAGGATGATGATAAATCGTACAAGCGTGATAACATTGACGTGCGTCATTACTGGAAAGATAATAGCAACAGCAATGTTCATATCCAGGCAACTGCGATACAGAAATCCTTCTATGTATACTGTAAACTACTCAATTATATATATAAGTACCTATTACTACCTACCCTGCTGCTATACCATGTGAATATCCATGCACTTATGACCTTTATGGAGAAATCTTACTTTTCAGGGAAACATGCCTATGTTTGACATAGTACTATTATAAGTATGTACCTGTTTGAACTATAAATACTAATGTACTTCCGGACGGATGTATATGTATTGAAATATTATTGTATTAAATATATCTCTGTTTCTAATGTAAATATGTAATTATTTTGATGGCATCAATAAATATATGTATATTTAATAGCGCAATAAGAACTTATCTTTAATATTTACATTTACATATCTATCACCTACAGTAGATGGTAATAAATGTTTCTTGATTTATACCATCCCCATCCAAAAATACAACTTGAGTATCTAATAGTAATATTATGTAATATTTTGCTTTCTCTTTCTACATACAAGTATAATGTAAAATTTTCACAAGCTTTCATACTTTCATTTTGAAGGCATAAAGCAACCCACTTTGCCCCAATCTGTGGCATGAGAAGGTAAGCGAAATCCCCATTCAACATAACCCGAGTCAGAGAGCTACAGAGGGACAGAGAAATGACAAGAGCATTTCTCTAATGTATTTCCCATCTCTGTCTCGTTGACATAAAATTTAGACTTTTGAAAAATCCTAAAAGTATGGATACCCAATCTTAGGACTAAAATATAAAACGTTTATTCTTTTCTATTGTACGCCTTTTGTGGTAAGAGACATCTTTTCGTAATTCTGACAGTGTGGAAATAAACTTATGGCAGAAAGTTATAATATTATGCCTATATACTATTTTACACACACTGCCAAGACCGTGATAAGAACAGGCGATGAAAGCTTAGCGAAAGACGAGAAAGGAAGAAAGTTGTAGAACAAAATTGTATTTTAAGGCAAAATAGAAGAAAAAAGGCTATTTTCCTTTGCACATTGAATTTCTGACTACAGGTTAATCTAGAGTACGAAGGAGTTTATACTTTACGAAAGCTTGAGGCGTCCCCAAATG
This sequence comes from Tomocerus mixtus, assembly GCA_034694165.1. NCBI lineage: Eukaryota > Metazoa > Arthropoda > Collembola > Entomobryomorpha > Tomoceridae > Tomocerus > Tomocerus mixtus. The sequence goes on along the minus strand of JAQFYC010001355.1, from coordinate 18,912 downwards.
AACAACTGCTGATGACAAAGAAAATTATAATAGGCTAGCTAGCTTTCCTCTCTGCTTTCTCCACTATCACTCCAAAATAGGTTGAATGCTGGGTGAGTGAAAGCAGTCCGAGAAATATCAATTTTCTGTCTGAATGGATATTTTGCTAGAGAATAGTCTACAAAAATCTTGACCTATTCTAAAAATTTGGGTAAAGTTTGATTATCCATCTCTAACGATAAGTCGTCTGTCTGTTAGACATGATCTTTTAAAGGATTTAATGTAACTTCTACATAAAAATATACATACTAGTTGTTCTACTTCACTCATATTTTCAATTAGAAAAGGAACAATGAAAAGGAGTTTCATTCTTAAATTTCTTTCGTTTCAACAATTACCCGAAAGTGAAAGCATAGCATGACATGACCTACTTAAATATGTTTTGAGGAAAGGTGAATATTCTTTAATGAAAAGACACTATATTAAGCTTTATGTTAACCTTGGAATACCTAGGACATTGTCACTTCATGTATATTGTACATAATGTTAAAATATGAAAACTACGTTCTCTATTATAATTTTCCCAAGAACAGTATAATATGCACTCCTCCCTTTCCTTTGCCTTGGAAGTAGTGTGTATATATACATCTTCTATACTTATCCAAACTTGGACTTCCTCCTTTTGCTAGATATAAGTACTATACTGTATTTTGCCAAACTAACCATCTACAGATATGTAATACACTTTATAGTTCTGCTGGAAAATTCTGTGCGATCGCGATTGCGAAAACGATGAAGTCGATCTCTGCTGGAGCAACTCAGAACAGCACACGGAGGACCTTGGCTAAACATATATAGAGCATACAATAGCAAGAATAAGTTATATAAGTATATAGGAACTCCCGTTTGCCTACTTCTTTCATTTTCATTTCATTATAGAGCGTAAGTAGTAACTCATTTGGGATTTCGGGAGGTTATTGTCGAAAACCTCTTTAGGGTATTAAGGGTAGCGGATTATTTCATACATCAAGAATAGGAAACAATGGATGAGAGCGATGTTAAAGAGAAAGTAGTAATGCAAAGTTGCTATATAAGCACCTCCCTAAAATAATTTTTGCTACGAATTTTCTAGTGAAATACTTATAAGTACATCTTCACTTCAACTGAGTGGTCTAAAGGCTAAAATACACATTCCATATATGTGTCAGTACACATATACAGTACCTCGCCAAATTAACAAGTCATATGGGAAACTAACAACAAACTTTTACTCCTTCAAGCAATTTGTAAATGATTGGGCTTCACTATAAGCTTTTTCCAGTTAGAGACAATACCAGAAAATAAGAATTACGACCCCTATGGTTCAAAATGAACCAAACTATGGTTTTTACATTGGAAACTTTTAGGTCGATGTGCCGCATAAGTGACATTTAGTGCGGATTTATTCACGAAAACTGGCCGAGCCAATAACATGTTAAATCAGTATTAATGTATTTTGACTGCAATTCAATTCGAAATACGTAATTGTGTTACGCATTCTTCTTTCAGCTACGTTTGTCCATCTATAATTACACATGCTCTCTTTTTACATATTTACATTATTACACGGAAACTTGAGCAATCGCGAGCGTTAGGTCAATATAAAGTTTATTCAATCTTTAGCGTTGTATTTTCTCCATGTACTTTCTCCAATGGGCACACTTAGCTGCCCTGTACTGTATATAATACCAGGCAGAGGAGGCAGGTGAAAGTACTACTACGAATTATTTAAATATTTACTCGGGAACTTTAGAGCAAACCTAACGAACTGTATACCTTATGATGCACTAATTATGGGACATACTGTACATATACATATATGCAAGAGAGCAGGTGAAAGTAGGCAAGGCAGTTCACTGAGTGAAGTGGGACATATAGTGGGCGCAACGGCTATAGGCATGTCAGCATAAGTGTAGTAGGTTCCGTTGAGAAGAAAGTAGCTCCATTCACTGTATCTTTCACTTTGGGGTACCTACACTGAAAGAAGGGAGGATAGAATACCCCTCCTGGAATCTTGAACTAAAAACTCTTTCATTCACTTCGTTCATTCATTGTCAACAATTTGATCATATTTAGATGGTTCGACTAGGGGATTAGTTCTGGTTGGTCAGGCTCCTTCGGATTTCTATATATACTCCCTTATACAATGACCTTACACTACTCCTACACCAAAAAATTATATAACTTGCACAAACGTCATTGTAAAATGTAGGTTAATGTGTTTACAGACGATTACTTACATATATTATTACATAAGCATTAAGTCGCCTTAATGAATATTTCAAGTGTTGCTTTTAAATATATTTGGAAAGACACCTAATAACCTAATACCAACAGAAGTAATTCACTTAGGTGAAAGCAGTAGAGGAGTGAAAGTGATTCTTGGAAGATAAATATTTTGCTTACACTGACTGCCCACAATAATCATCCCACGTCGCAAAATTATATGCCCAACAAAGAAAGGTAAGATTAGCTATTTAATTCAATAACGATTATTAGAAAGGACATGGATTACATTTGGATTTTGTTTGGATTATTTAATTCGCATACAGTTTGCACAGATACAGTATAAATATAGCTACAGGACTTCATTCTGTTATAATTGAATGACAGAGTGGCATATTTTGAGAATCTCTAGCGTAATTTAATTGGTGTAGTTTGAGATAATATTTGCAATAAGACGTAAATATAGCAATTAGTAATATATAAACTGTAAGCTAATTTTTGGGAGTATTCTTCTTACCGTTTATACTTGGAGAAAAGTACAATTTACAAGAACGCGTAAATCCAAGTTGAATTTTTTTGGAGTTTACCATCTGTAATTTAACTAATACATAAAATAGGTACGCTGTTAAAGCAATCACATTTTCCAACCTTTTCTAGTTTTTTATTAATTAAATGGCAAATTAAATATAGGATGTATACCTAAATACCTATAAGCTACAAAGGATTAAAAGGGATCTGCGATCTGGCCAAGTCAGTATATCAATATGTGGTAGACATGTCCCATAGTAGTTTGTATCGATACCATACTTTTAAAAAGTTTACCTAATTAATTTAATTCAATTTTATTATGTTGCAGTTATCCTTTTCAGCGACAACACTTGCTAAACGAGTGACGAGTGTTGGTGACCCAAAGTATAAGGTCAAAGACACACGAAGTTGAAGTTATTTTGACGCTTTGCTGAACTCTGAAGAGCAATGGCTAACTCTAAAAAGGTCGAGGAAGCTTTAGAGCATATAAAAACTGCTGAAAAAAGGTAATTTTTACTCAATTAAATAAGCAGTTTTAATTTAATTTACAAGTAAATTAAAGTAAAGTTATGTAGTACTTTCACCAACTGACTTCGCTTTCTTTTTGATAAATCTTACAGTTTAAAGACATCGATTCTGAAGTGGAGACCAGATTTGGATATTGCAGCTGAGGAATATAGTAAAGCAGGTAAAAACTGAGCTTGTTGAAATGCATTAAACTGTTCTTTACAATAGACGATATTTTTTATCATATTTTATCCCATGCAAATGGCTAATTTTGACAAGCCTACAAAATACTTGATGTGTTTTCTTTTATGGCCTTTCAGCAACTTGCTACAAAGGTATAAAGTCATATCAGCAGTGCAAAGACTGTCTGCTCAAGGCCGCAAATTGTCACAAGCAGAATAGAAGGTAAGAAAATAAAATACCTTTATTTATAGATTGATTACATTTTATTTTTTCAATTTTTAATAATGACATGCATTAAAATATTCTGTAATATATCTATAGTCTTTACAATGCCGCAAAATGTTATGAGCAAGCTTGCCTGATGTGCAAAGAGACAGGGGAACTGCTAGAAATCGCAAGATTGGCCGAAAGTGCTTGTGTTATGTATCAAGAGCATGGGGTCCCAGATGCAGGGGCTCTTTGTTTAGATAAAGCAGCAAAAATGATTGAGACTCAACATCCCGAAAGAGCAATCGATTTGTACAGAAGGGGAATTGACGTTGTAATGGTATGTAAATAAGTATATTTATTTCGTAGGACTTTTCTGAATAAAACGTGAAAGCATTTATATCAATTGGTTTGTATTAATAGATTGAGGATAGGCCTCGACAAGCAGGAGAATTTTGTCAAAAAATGTCCAGACTTCTTGTTCGACTGGGAATGTAAGTCGTTGTCGTTGTCTAATTATTAGAAGGGAATATATATGCAGTAGCATAAAATTCTGCTTACATGAAGGTTCGCCTATTTTACGAATTTCTTATTTATTTTTTAATTTAGGTATGATGAAGCAGCAGATGCTATCCGCAGAGAGATCAGTCTGAATCAGCAAGGGGAGAATATACCAGCCATTGGTAGATTAGCTGTCGCTCTTGTTCTGGTTCAGTTAGCTAGAGAAGATTACGTGGCTGCGGAAAAGGCTTTCAAAGAGTGGGGCAATTGCTGTGAAGTGGAAGAGATTCAAACATTGGAGTTACTGCTCAGAGGATATGACGAAGAAGATCCAGATGTCGCCCGGCAAGCCCTTAATAGTCCTTTCATTCGTCACATGGATATTGAATATGCAAAGTAATTCAAAAACGAAATTATGCTTGCATTTTCAAAAGTCAACGTTTGTAACATTTATCTTCATTCCTGGCTTACAGATTAGCTAGAGATTTGAAATTGCCAGCTGGTTTGATGGATCCCCCAAGAGCCGCTGTTCTAGAAAATGCAGCTCCTAGCTACAAGTCAGTGTCCCAAAAAGGAAGTGATGACACGTCAGGAACTGGCACTGGTGATTCTCATTCTGGTCGTGCGGGCGACGGCGAAGATGGGGAACTATGTTAAACTCTACCTTAATAACTATTTCTGTCATCCAGAATTAGTAGAGTAGAAGTCTCATCGCTAAGCCTATTACCTACTACTAACAACCTTAATGACACGAAAAATTGACAAGACGAAATCTTTCAGATAAGATTAGACTTTTCTGAATATCTAGATACAATCAGTCGTAAAGTGTGCTCTACTAAATTAATAATAATATGTGAAATTATCGGAGAAGATTGTAGAAATTCATCAGTAGACGCAGTGAAGGTAAAGACTAGTTGACTCGTTAAAATGAATTAGGGAATTAGAATGCTTTCTAGTGCTGTCATGTCAAACAATTAAGGGAGCTAATAGATTTTATTGGTAAGCCTCCTATGTAGACACTTTAACTACGATTAGACTGCAGTATGATATGAATTGTCAAATTACAGATAAAATGTGCTCATGATTTAAATAAATCACGATTTAATAAATTAATTACGTAATCTTAACTGCAACTAAACTAATGTGTATACTATTAATAATGAAACGACAACATTCTTTTTGTGTACATTTAAGTTTGCACTTCCCTAAGCCCTTATCAAAGTATCTATGTCACGTCAGATTACACATTCTGTTCTGTTTGTATGATACATGGTACATACTATTTAATTCCAGGAATTTTGTATTTTAGAAGATGCGTATTTTTATTTTCATATAATTATTTCCGTTTGAGCTTCTTAAGACATGACAATTACTATGGCCTGCCCTAACTATTTTTTTTCCCAGTAGTTATTGAAACTAGGGTTCAATAACTATGTAACATGATACGTAATATTCATAATCTTCGTCCAAAATCCTTTAAAATGTAAAAGTATTATTTTGTAATTTGACTGTGCTCACTGTGCTGTAGTTTAGCAGCTCACAATCAGCCGGGGTAGTACACAGTTAAACCCTTCGCAATAATATTACTGCTACAAAGGTAAAAGTCATTACACGGATGTACACTGCACATACATGTAGTCATTCCCCCAAAGGGGGAATCATAAAACGCAAAATAGCATATCTATACTATATTATAACCTTTCCCTTGTTGTATCTATCGAAATAACGGAATATTCTGAGAAAACCACTTGTCTAATCATGCTAGGAAAATAAATCTTTGGTTGATATAATTTATACCTAATACTACTAACTTTTAACCAGTTAATTAGCAATAATCAGCAGTTGCCTCTATTTTCCAAAGATCACAATAGTACTGTTGTTAGAAGCTACTATAATAATGCATACGGATCTTGCAACAGATAATTCTCCATTTCGTTGTATACTGAAATATTAATTGTGTACATCTGTGTAAAAGAACTGTCATCTAATAATCTAAACTCGTCTTTGCATTTGTGAAGTAAAGACAAAATATGCAAAACTGCAAACTTAAAAATACCTTATGAACACTTATTTATGTAGATAGTAGGTACGTATTTAAATAGTACGTACTAGTGTAGTAATGTACAATTCTAATCATATTGTGAAATGTTTCTTGGATTTAAATATACCTGTTAAGTAGATAGCATAAATATATGGAAATGTGTATGGTGAACCATTGTTAAAATATCCAGGTGAAAGATCAGCGTAAAATTATTCCCAGATGAAATAAATTGAAAATCTTCAAGTTCCATAATTATTTGATTGAAAAAAATATATTTACTATTTACTATATATCAATCAATTCACATCATTCTTCATTTTTAGCGTTCATTTAGCATAACAATGTTGCATTTGCGAACATAATAGCATAGTAGTACGAGGGAGTCTATTCTACATATTCGTTGGTGGTATATAACAATTAATTGTATACCTAAATACAATTTACCTACATTTACTACATTACACACAATTGAATTTGGTTTACATTTTATTGTTTAGATTTCATGTAATATTATAATTGATTTCCATTTGTATTCGTTATGGTTCAAGTGTCCAGCTATGATTTTCTGTGTTTGCTACTCTTAATTAGTAAATATTTTTAGGTTTCTCCACTTGAAAGCAGAAAAAAAGTTGATTAATTTTTCTAACAGGTGTTTAGTAGTTATAAAAGGATAAAATGTCGAATATTACATATAGATTGTATTATATATTGTATATGGGCTGGTTTGTTTGTGGTTTATAGATAATTTACAATTTACTTGCATACGAGATAATATGTAATCTGTCTATAAAGGCACGGAGGAGTTCAGTGATATATACGAATACGCTATGGAATTGTCAGGTTATTTTTCGAATTTATTTGGTCATCACATGATACTTAGCATTCATGTTTCTTCAAAAACTATCTATGCAATTTTTGCATAACAAAAAGGACAAAAGTGTAAATCAGTTTGTAATCTTATTACATTACATTGTCTTTCTTAATTTTTAACAACTATTCTAGTTGCTAATCTTAACAAGTATAATAAATAAGTACCTTAATACCTATACTTATAATGTACTTATCAATGTCTCGTGGATTTTGTGATGGCGTACTAGGAAACTAACAAGTACGAATTTCAGTATTCTTTGCATTAAAACATTTTTAACAGGTACGATCTATTTGTCCTCATCTCCATTAGTCAATATTCTAGATATACTGCAAGAATATTTTTCATGGTCACGTTTACAAGTGAGTATTGTATAACATTTATCATAAATAGAGTTGTCGTCTCATATCCATTACTTACATTTTAGCTATGTAATAAATTAAAACTAATTTTTGTTCGTGGCCTAAAATTCTAATTTACATTCATAACATATGAAATGGGGATTATTGGTATTTCACTAAGCTAATGTCGTCAACAAAATAAAAGGTTAGTTGATAGTTCCTTATTTTAAATATAACAACAGGGTAAGCAATAGTTAAATTAATTAGTGGTAATTTAGTTTACATTGAGCTAGGTTTCATCAGCCCCAGTTTAGTTTTATTTTTCTTCTTCTGTTTGTCCGCCTTCTCGTGATACTCTTGAAAACAGGGAACTATACATAGATTAATATGGCATTCAGGGCAGTGATACTTTGTCTTCCTTCTAAATATCCTACCGCAACTGTCCACTGAATTCCAACAGAAATTGCAACCTAGTGCTGGCCCTTGTCTCAAGACTGGACAATGGCCAGATCTTTGTACAGGATTGCCATCATCACCCATATGATCGCTAGTCGTAGATTCCTCGCTGGAGAAGCTACTACCTACGGTGGATTGTGAGGAAAACATTGGAGACTCCATTTCCTTTTTATATTTTCGGCCAATACTTTCAGTGGAGTCCGATTTGGTTAAAGAGAGACTTGGTGTGACTGTGAGACGACTTCCTTCTGAGGGAGACACTAGTTGAATATAAGAGGAAGATGGATCTAAGATGAAAGTGCTTGCAGGAGAGGTAGAAGGGGATTGAGATAAATCTTCTTCTTTTACTGAAGTACTATTAATGCTGCTGCCTGTACTGGCCGAACGGTAATTTTCCGCAGGCATCAAAGTAAAATAAGTTCCTCTTTTCAAAGGACTAAAAGGGACAAGGCGAGCTTGCTGTGATGTGTGTGGGGAAGGGGAAGGTTGAGAATGCTGTCGTCTAATGACCGGGTTTGAACTTCCATGAGTGATTGAAGTGGTGTGACTGGGTAGTAAAGGCTGCGAGATTTGTTTGACAAGGTGACTTCCTGATGAGGATGATCCAGTGTGACCAGCGGAAGAAAAGGACGGGATACTGACGGTTTCAGTAGGTACGGTGAGTAAAGTAGTAGAACTAGATGACATAGACGAGGCGTTGATAGGGTGTGAAACTGAAGAGGGTGCAGCGGAAGATGAAAAGGAAATTGTAGGAACAGACGCACTAACGATTTCGTCTTTTGAAGAATCTACCGGGCTGGATGGTGGCGTTGGAGAACACTGGCTTACCCTTACAATTGGAACGGACGACTGGACAGAGTGACTGGGGGAAATACTACGTTCGGCTGAGGAGATGCTTCCACCTCCAACAACCACAACATTTATACTGCTGGTAATGGTGGGTGTGAAACGAGTTGAAGTCTCGTCGAGGGATTTAGCTCGGTAGGGGAATGGTTCTGATGGTTCGTTACTGTCGTTGCCGACACTTTCGTATATTTCGCCGGTGTAAATGTCGATAGTTTCTTTTCCACTTTCATTGTCGACCCGCTTGATTCTTGGCTGGCGGAGTAATGGACGCCCGCGCCGACCCTTCCCCCCTGAGGGGCCTAAATCCAAATTATTCAGTTAGATTACACAAAACAATGGTGAACGCAAAACAAGGAAGTTATACAGTCATTGTCAAGTCACTGTCAGCAACGTCAGTAATTAATTCTCTACAAGTGCCAATACACACCAAAGGAAAATGTTCAAAGTGGTGTTGCATACAGCGATGTATTCAGAAGATTGTCTTAATTATAATTAAAAGCACATTAAAATTATAAAATGGAGATGTAAAAATGATATGGACCATATATTGTTCGGATTTGAGACGACGTTAGATGATATGCCCAACTCTTTGAGACGAAGATAGAGAGTACTTTTAGGGATGTTACAAAGCTTGGCCGCTCTGAGAATTGTAGCTTGCCCTGACACCACTAACTGAACGGCTTCTTTGTATTTTTGGTCTAAGAGAGGCTCATTATAATTTCTGCAGCGCTTCTTCTTTATCATGGACGGTGAGACGGATACTGATTGCGAAAGCGAAGACGAAGAGGAGACTACACGAGGAACAACTTTTGGTTTTGACAATCCAACCCCTCCTGATTTATACACAAATATCACACATAACACAAAATTTAACGTCAGCATGCGTCACAACATTTAGATCACAATAATTGTCCAATTCTTTTAACAGAAATAAGCAAGTATATATAAGTAAATGCTATACAAACATAATAAATTACAAAAATTGAACTTACTTTTCCATTTTTTTTTTAAAAATTCAAAAAAGTGGATCTTTTGTGACAGAAAATGTTGTAATATAGGATGTCCGTCCTCATCAGTCAAATCAATCAAACGTATTTACGTATATACATCATACATAGCTAACTATACATTTAAAAACTTACAATTGTCCAGAAAACTCCAATACAACAATTTTTATTTAAATAAATGTTTTTCAACTACGCAATAGTTATCAAAAAATTAGATTCCATGGATAAAGTTTGGAAATTGCGTTGGTTGGTACAAAGTACCCTTTGGCGATGTGTTAGTTATATTACGTTGATTTGGGAGAAATACTAGTTTACAATATATATATTATATTTACATTTATATTTGGCATTGGAAATTCGCCCATTTTTCGTCAGTCAACTTAAAATGTGTAATCGTGTCATAAATTACCGAGTGCGAGTGTACTCGTTCCCAGCTCATATAATTTAAGTGAGTTGGTATTTTATACGCCATTTTACAACAATAAGCAATTCACATGCAAAGCGAAAATAAATACGACAGCGAAACAAAATTGGATACTATGTATTAGACCTCTGTTAGAGTAATTAACTAAAAGTTAATTTGGCTACGCTATCTTTGCTAACAATAACCCTAGCCCTGACTTAGAAAAATGATTGATTTGATACTGATGAAGACACGACGGAATGAACTTTTGGAAAAATAATTTACTTGAGGCGAAGTGTCGTAGAGGTTGGTGATAATAAGACGATGATGATGGGACGTTCGGGAACGGATTCGATTGATTGAGTTCCAAGAACTCAGGGTTGTCAGGATGACCATAGGACTCCTCCTCATACTCAATATCACCATCGGATACACCCTCGTGTTTCACATCTGCTATTTCTATGTCATAGCCTGACCAACAACAAAAGCACATATCAATTTTCATTCTATCATAGATTTTAATTGTACGCACTTTGTCAGCACAAGTACGCAGAGCAATAAGAAGGTAAAAGTTGATAGACAAATCGAAAGTACTTGCAGCTTCTTTTATTTGCGAGGAAAACTACTTTTAAGAGACGATTATTTCATTTACACGCTTTTAAATTCCTATTTCAGTTATTTCTCATTCCGCCTGTCTATTAGTTTCTTCAATATCCGTATAGGCACTTTAACAATAGATTGACAATTAATTGCGAAACAGTAGCACTTTGCTAGCTTAGATTAGTTGGCCTTCCTGTGGTTACAATTATGGGTAGTGACAACGGAAGTGACAAACCCGACACTTGTGACCCCTTATATGATTATACAAATACATTTACGCCGTTTTGTCTTAAGCACAATAACCTAATTTGTGTCATCAAGTTGCATGCGTAATAAGTAAAAAGCGAAGGCTGCACGCTAAGCCGTCCAATAATCACAATTTTATCACAAAATATAAAAGGCTGTACCAACAAATTTGTGTGACCGGCACTTGGAAGAAGTATCTCTGAATTTAAATGTAAATCGTCCTTGTCCATTAAGTTAAACTGATACGAGTACGGAAAACAGGAAAATATAAGCACATAAGCAATAAATACGACAAAAATCTTACCTCGTTCAGCGCCCATGGATGAGTCGTCAAACGCATGGTTTTCGGAAAAAGCACTCGAGCTCTACATATATAAAAAAATAAATGCAACTGAAATACCTGGAGATGTGGAGATTTAAACGTATAATTTGAATATTGCTGAGGAGCTCATACCAGCTCTGAATCAACGTTGATAGCTTCAATGTTATGATCCAAACTTCTAGATTTAGGAAGTAACGGATTAGCAGCTGTAAGAGGAGGGGGACCCGCAGCGGATGCTCGAGATGGGGGAGACCTTGCATTGCCAACATTGCCATCACCACTGTCGTCGACAGATCGACTCATGGAAGCTCCAGCACCAGAATCAAATGATCCTATATGCTCGCCTAAGGAATTTACAAATAAAAAATATAGTATAAGGTAATGTAAAATATTATTAACTAAAAAATATCTGTAAGTGTTTACCATTTGTACTAAGGGAGATAGATCCACTGCACACAGTAGCACTTGCTGACTTCTTCAGCTTCTTTCTTGGAGTTTCCCCTTGCGAAATACATTCATCACCAGCAGCCCATGAGGAAGAAGATTGAAGAGGAGGTGGCTGTTGCGTCCTTACGGATGAAGATGTTGAGAAACTTTCTGCTGAAGCAACTGAGCTCCGAGGCACACTTACTCGCTTTAATTCTTCTGCTGGTACTTCTGCTAATCCCTTCACTTGTAGTGTAGACGCTGTCTGTAAATAATGTTTCATCACAATTTTAGGACTAATTATCTTATGAATATTAGAAACTACTTGTTTATTTATGTACTTATTATTAGCTTGAGAACGACTAAAAAATATTAAGTTACTTACTTCAAGGATAGTGTTAATCCTATCCTGTGAAATGTTAACTTCTCCATTATAGATGAAATTGATTATAGTTCGCAGGTCGGAAAACTGAACATCTTTAAGTATTACTACTGGGTGCTTACATGGATTGTTTTCAAACACGTGCTGAAAATGAAAAGACAATAATTACTGATATCATCCAGGAGTAAGGAAGGACATTAATTATGACATCATACTTAATTATCCCCCACCTTTCCCCTTGTAAAAGTATGTTTACGTACTTGAAAATAATTTGAGCACGAAGATAACACCAACTTATGGGCTTGCAACTTCTTTCCTTCTGCGGATACCAACGTAACATCAACAAGGGATTCTTTGTGAAGTAAATCACCGAAAAATGTAACCAAGTTTGGTTGGTGATTGTTCCAACGCAGACAATACTCCCTGGATGTAGACTGAGTTGGATTGGAAGTGGCCATCGTTACTGCATTAAAAAGAAACTGTAAGTTAAGAACCTACACTTGCTTGACAATCTTCCATGACGAATGCTTGACAACTTGTAGACTAATAAAAAGAAGTAAATGTGTGTAGTAAAATAACTGTCTTACCAAACTAATATTTCTGTTAGATAACTCATACAAGTAGATAACAACTTTCACTACTACAAATATTAGTCCGAGAAATTATAAATTGAAGTTATGTTTCACAAAACCTGTCATTTACATAATAACAAAATTAGCCCTTCCGTGTCGCTGTTTTTGTTATGTCATGTCGTCAAAAAATCAACGCGACTTAAATAACCAAGATTCGAAGTTTGGTCGTATATACGATGAAAAACGATGGATTTTTTGTATTTGTGCACGCTGCATTATATAATTTTGACTTTCTATTACTTTCAATTGGGCCTTTTGTGGTCAGTTACTTATAGTTTCTTACACTACAACTACACTGAACTACACACACCATATACTTCTGTCTTATTTTCTAATTTTTATCCTTCTTCTTGATATGTAATGTCGTAATCCAAATTATCGAGTCATTTTCCAGTCCAGCAAAAGTGGTACTCAGAAAGAGGAGGAATTCGCCATCAGAATTTAATTAGCTCCAGTTTTGCTTGCATTTCAGTTCTTCAGAGATTTTCAATTTTGGACTTGCACGGATACGGATTTACTGATCATGTAAATAATTGTATGCAATACTCTCAGTCCTCGTGTACTGTTGGTTTTGTGTGCAGGATCAAATCAAATTAACTGAACATTGCTAGAAACTGGGACGACTGAAAGAGGCTCTACCAGATATTACGCTGTCATCAGCTCCTGTTCACGTGGGGTGGACTGGCTGTAATACAATATAAAAAAATATTAATATCAACAAAATGAAAAATATACGCTGCCCTAAAATAAATATTTTTTGCCACAACACTTTCAAACTAATCAAAATCCCCTAGTAATTACTGTAAAATGTAAGTTGTTATAATGTATAGATGTCAATAATTTATGCTTCTTAACTATTTGCTTACATGTACATATTATAATAATATAACACCAAACACAACTAACTAACTAACCTAACCACTACATTTCGTCTTTACTGTCTATCTATATACTAGGTACCTAATATAGCTTAGGCATATTATTACACATATAATAACGTAAATATCAGGTACGATAAACAAGAAGCAATAATCTTACCTTTGACCTTCTCTTTGATAAACTTTGAATGCTAAAGTTCACAACACACAACAGCTCTTGTAATGATCAATGTTCTTCAACAATTCAGATGATAGTGATGAGAATGACGACTTGAATTCTTCAGCTTCTTCAGAAAGGCCCTAGTCTATCGTCGCGTATCGTTCTACTACTCTATTGCAACAATATTCTGTCATGTGGGGACAAGTAGCAAAACACAGGGTACGCCATTAACATTGGCTTTGGAACATTTGGAAACAGGAATAGTTCGCTCGCAGTTGTTTCTGTTCTGCGTTTCCATTCCAATACTCTTGAAAGAGAAGTTGAGAAATCTGTTTGTACACTGTACAGCTAAGTATATCTCCCACTTCTTCCACCCTTTACCTTCACTCAACATTGCTGACGCCATAGCTCCGATGATCACATGGCTTAGGTACTTTTGTCACTATCGGCCTCTTGCCTGCTAAAAGTATTACGTAATAGATGTAAATATGCATGTAAGCTTCATAAAGGATACGGATCATCTTCTTATATAGCTATATCTATGTATGCTATGCAATGCTACGTAGCTTATTTGTACTTAGTGCTTTAATACTTTGCGTGTTAGGTTGGAGTTGGAGTTGGAATGTTATGTAACAAAGCAAATAACCAGCATATCAACACTACTGCACTGTACTGTATTGACAGTTTGTATGCAGTAGGGATTAGTTTAGTTAGATATTCAAGGATATGATAAGATTGCATTGAGGCTCGGGCATTTTTGGATATCCAAATATAAATGGAATGAAAGCATTTCTTAATTTTATAAAAAGCTACTATTTGAACTCAATAATCATTTGATAGCTGGCAGCTAGTTGCAGTTAGTCAGAAAAGTCGCACTCGCAAGAATTATTCGTTTTAGATATAATTATTATTACTAGCTAGGAATGTCTTAATTTGCAGCATTTTTGTAATCTGTCTGTCCACATGATAAATATATATTACATTAATTAAGTTTGAAGTAAATCCGTTCACTTAGTTGACAGCTGAAGCGTCTTAGTTTTAGCATGAAGATGATACCAAACTTAAATCCATCGTTTTACATGTAAAATGACAAAAGTACCTTCTCTTTGCTTTCTCTTACTTTTTCTTTGTATTTAAAATTCTATGACTTGTAATCAGCGTTAAATTCAGCTTTGCTTGCGATCTATAAATGATATATAGTTTTATTACTTAACTTTCATTACAACTGCCGTACCACTGTATTTTGTAATCGTATATAAAACTACTACAGGATATTTTCAGTCAGTTCGGTGCTGTACTGGTTTCAGTGAAAGTAAATTTAAGCCAATGTCCGTGCTTGAGCATTTACATTTACTTTGTCACTCAGTGTTATTTACATATTAGTATATTCAGGCTATATGTAGCCATGAGCTTGACTTTGGTAGTTTGATAATTGACAGAATGTAAAGTATGTATGTACGCAGTAGTTTGATAGTGCTTGGTGAAAGTCTTACCATTCCTACATATACTTATTCACTTACTGTTTATGTGCTAGCTTAGTTGTATTATTAAGGGAACAAAGTACATTACACGCAGGCCTTACTATCATTGTATTGATAAGTCTCATGCAGTTATTTAGTTCATTTCATTGGTGATTAACAGTTTGTATACTAAATCAGTTATAGTTAGTAGTAAAGTTCGTTTTTCAGCTTAGGCAAGAAAATTCAAACCACACGTCAAACTCACAAATTAATTAATTGTCAGTAATTAATAATTAAGTAATAAAGAAAGCTGGACATAGTAAATGCTTTGAGTTGTGGTGTGAAATGGAAAAAGTTAATTTATACTTTCAATGCTATTTCATTTAGTGTCTGTAATCTGGGTCAAAAGGAAAGTATTGTGAAAGTCTTAAATGATATTCCTATGTATAAAGGGAAAGCAAAGGATTATATAATTTTCTATGCAGTTCAAACTAACAATAAGTGGTGTATGTTCAATCAATTGCGAACAGCTAATAGCTATCTTATACTGCTTTTGCTAATCAATTTTTTATTAATTTTTAAAATGACATTTTTACATTATTAATCATGATCTAGAATGTTAGGTATAAACATTATGAAGTAAGTAATAAAATTATAAATAATAAGTTATACTGTTAAAAGTCAAAACGGTAGGTTCAAACATTATTACACATTAAATAACACCGTGTTTGCTATTGATCACGGACATTGATTATGGCTTGTGCGAATAATTTATAGTTAATTATTTTTCTAATAGAAACTTCTTGTAAAGTTGCTCCTCGAAAGGTGTGTTAAATTTAGGCACGAAATTGACTTGTAAAATTTCGGCGAAGCCTTCGTCCACAGATGGTTCTTGAAATTTTGATCTAAAACAGTGATTTCATAATTATTACATTTATGTCCTGTATAATTCAACCCAGGACTATTATTTCATTTTATTTAATTTATATAAATACGTATAACGACATAACTTACTTGAATGAATTAAAGGCTACAGGTGGTATCTTAGCATGATTAACCTTGGCGAGTTCCCGAAACTGTGAAAATCACGATGAAAGTATAGCTTAAATTCATATACAGAAAATAACAATTTATTAAGTAGAAGATATTTATTTACCTTGTTATTATGCAAGGCTTGGGCATGATCAACATTCATTTTCAAGCATCTAACAGGTACTCCGTACTTTTTAGCTAATTTGATATACTCAGCTCTACTTTTCTTATCCGGATTAGTGTTATCTACCACAACCTAAGCATAAAAGTAATCATTCAATTGTATTTCTTTTTCTTTCAAACAATATAGATTATGCTACCTGTTCACACTATATATTTAAGCTTTCTATATTGTAATATTTGCAATTACTTACACTCTGTCCGTTTCGCAAAGAATCGCTAGCCGTAGACGTACATCGTGAAGCCGATTTAAGTGTATCTAGGTTAACATGAACGTATGATTTAGGAATGAGTATGTTTTTCACAAAAGTGGATTTTCCCGACGCTGGATAGCCAACTAATATCATCATCTATGGAGAACAAAATACATTTCACTTCGTATTAAAAATTAAAACCCCAATTAGTACATTATAGTAACTAGAAACAGTTGGGTTTGATCATTGCAATTGAAATGTAAATGTACCTCTACACGATGAGGGAATTGAATATGCGAATTGGAAGGTGCATTTTCGCTTAGGTGATTCTTCATAAATGACTGTGGGTTAAAAAGTGGCATTTGATATTCCTGGGGCTTTTGGCCCAAAAAGAATTCTTCCGGTGTACAAAATGGAATTCCTATATTTAAAGCGAACAATCTGTCAGACTTGGCGTGGTCTTTCTTCCTCCCAGCTGCGTCTCCACAGAATATAGAGGAGGGCAAGTCAGGATCAATATTTCCATTGTACTTCTCTATCAACACGCTCCAAATTCCAGTCATTGGCTTCCGATATTCGCCCTTTCCAGTTGCAACGAAAACGAGAACTGGCAAGCCTATTTGACGAGTTATTGTTTCAATTTTCTTTTTAATTCCATCCTTATTCGCTATTCCTTTCCCAATTCCAGCTTGGTTAGTAACTATCACAAATTTCGTGTCGGCATTATCAGAAAAATAGCTTTGAAGTTTCACCAAAATCGTTGGATACAAGAATTTCCAATCTACATCGGAAATGGGGAACACTCGTCCAGATTTGGTGGTTATAATTGTTCCATCCATGTCGAAAGCTGCAATCTTAAAGACCACAAATAACCTTAATTAGGTAAAGGGTTTACTCGTTTATTACTTTATGCAAGCTTACTGTACTTGCGTAACTATAAATATCTTAAGCTTATATGAAGCTGTTGAAAACATAATGTGTTACTTTTTGCTTATGGTCTAATATTTTGTCTCCAGCTGTATAGACAAGTAAGTCTCCAGTATCAATAGATTCCCAGCTTCCTTTTGTTAAAACTGAGTCTTTCTTAAACTCGTCGGCCCCTTTTGTAAGAAACATCCTTGGTATTTTTGCAGGTTTCAGGTTTTCTAAAGAGTTTCCGAATTTGTCTTCAAAATGAATCTTATACTCAAATTCGCCTTCCAGCATTCCTATGATATCTCCAGCTTTTCCATTAACTTCAAGTCCAACTCCAATTATTGAACTATTTAATACTGAGTCATTCAATCCCAACTGTTTGATTTTTACTGTATTTTTGTTGCAATCCGGAACGATTTCGACTAAAAACAAAAATGATAATAATATTATACAAATGACAAATGTGCCCATACCTATGCCTATGACCTATGTATGTAGCGTATGCAGTTGCAGATAATGCACTTTTAGGTTTTTTGCATGGAATTAAGCAGATGTACATTATACTAAAGAATGATTCTACCATTCTAGATTCTACAGAAACTACACTACTATAACTATACTGCAATGTAATTGTCCAAACATTTATTTAATTTAAGCTCTTGCTTGTAACAATTTACTTTGTGTGCGTGAGCATCGGGGATCTTTAATTTTTGTCGATGGCCCTCGACCAACAATTACGGTCTCTCCATCCTTCGCAGAAATCGGCAGAATGTCATCCTTTTGGTTCACTGGTTTCAATTTAACTAAACTCATTTTTGCGAGTATGTCCGCTTTGCTTAAATATATCAAAAATTGTAATTACAGGTTAATAAATATGTAACTTTTATAAAGACTTACAGAGCAAAAAATGTTAACTTGTTTTAACTATAAGAGTGAACAGGAACCGCAACCGGAAACATAATATTTTAGTAATTTTCATATCAAGCAAATTCGAATGATGGGAAATGGTAAAGTTTTCATTCATTCAGGGTTTAGCTATTCGTTGAGTTAAAAGTGTACCGGTTGATATCGGAACTGGAACATACGAAATCCTGGAATTGTCCGATAGTGTTACGAATATTGAAGTTCCGAATCCGAAATACAGCTATTATTGCTTCTTTGAGTATTAATTTTATCATTTATTTAACTTATTAAATAATACATGTTTCTGATTGCCTATAATGTATATTTAGCAGTAGCATTAGCATGATACGTACGTACATTGAATTTTGAATCAAGGAGACCGTTTCACTGAGATTCGTGGAGTATGGAGTTGGAGTACTCCAAACTCCACTAAAGTTGTGGAGTTGAATT
>JAQFYC010001354.1:0-35597 GCA_034694165.1 Tomocerus mixtus | reverse complement strand
TTAGGTACCTAATTAGCCTCACACGGTCAGAAAAGGTAGAAGCTTAAAAGATTAGTTGCATTTGTTTGCGCGTCCATTTAATGCTATCTAACCTACAGGTACTTACTAAGTATTGCATAGCTTATAATGTAGTATGTATGGGACTCGCTGGAAATACCAACCTATTTACTTAAACATGCATTACATGTACCTACATACTTCTAAATTCAATTTTTCCGTAACTCCAGGAAGGCGTATTCTATTATTTTCTCCAAATGTTTCTGATGAAAAATATAAAGGTCAACTAGCCACTAGCCAATTTGAGAATATACGTCTTTGTCTCGCGTGGTTGCTGCTGCTAAAGGAAAACAATAGTGTGTTTTCGTTTTGTAATTTAAGCAAGTCGATAAGCCTTATTGTATGAATGTATATTGTATTATACAGATAGGCACCTATTATATATATGCATATATGCTCTAATAATTGTCTATTGATTCAAACATGGACATAAATGTCAAACCTTGAACATTTTTTCTAAATGTCAGAGTTCCGTTTTAAAAAAGATTCCCTTAACAAACATACTTACTTACAAATATGCCAAAATTTTCAACACTATATACGTACTAGATAATATACTTATAAGGAAGTCTATGTACCTATCTGTACACCATATCTAAAGATATCAAGCCTCACATGACACATTCATATCTAAATATAGATATTCCTAAGTATATATATGCTGGATGCATAGAAGAATTCCCCAAATAAGGATGTAACTATGATGTATTATGCAACAAAACTACGCAATTTGGTTTTTTACGGTAATTTCCAGCAAGTTAAAATAATGCATCAGTGAATGTTCCAGTTTGATGATTTAGCAAGGCTAAAGCTACGCTGTTAGAAGAAGCCAAAGCCAGTCAACGTTCCAGCTCCTTCATTTAATATAAACCGGTTCTACAAAACCCTGTACACACCATGGATAGATTCCCTCCCTGATCCACCACCGCCAAAAAAATAGAATTCAGAAGAAAATCTTTGCTTAAGGCAAAGGAGAGGAGAAAAGATCATGTACCCCAATCCAGTCTCCCGTCTTACAAACTAACATCCAGTCCAGCCAAGTACAAGCATACATAATATCGTATACGCAACTGGATTGGATCAACACAACTAGTAAATACCTAAAAGCAATAGGCAATACATAGAAAGAAGAACTGATATGTATTAACTTAAGTTATGTAGTACATGAAGAAAAGTTAAGTGCAAAAAACATCAGTTCCTTTACCCAATTCATTTTCTATGCATAGAAATCTAACCAAAAACTTACTATCGCACATACTTAAATATGTACATACAGTACTTACCTTAAAACTCCAAGTTACAAGTACAAGTACACAACATAGGTACATATACATTATTATGTATGTATACAAATGCAGTTTAGTTTAAGTTAGGTTTACATCTGCTTAAGCTATACATACGCAATATACATAACACATAGCATAGACTTGCTTACTTAGCTATGTTAGACACAAGTAAGAAATACTGAAATACACCATCCATATGATGTACCCATCTTCTACTCCATTCAACTAACAATAGGAACATAAAAACAACTCAACTCTCCTCGACTACCCTTTGAGTTTGAGTATTAGCTCAACTCAACTTCAGCTCTTGAGTTTTGTCTTGACTTTGCAAGTATTCTTGTCTATGTTAAGCTAAGATATCATTCATTCAGTGTCTTGTCTTCTGGATTTGAAGAGTTGAACTGACTGAACGTTTATCTCACTTGCTTATTCATATCTCTAGAGAAGAGTCAGAAACAGTCCAGACTCCTGTCCTGGTAGAACTGTTTGTTGCTGTTGTCATTTTATAGTTTAGTCATTATCTCTAGTGTTTTTATCATTTGCTCTTCTAAGTTCAATCTAAGTCAATTCACAATTGCAACCCTAGTTGGCAGTTAGAATCTCTACAGGACTCGAAGCGTGTTGTCTTGTTGAGTCTCTGAAAAATATAAACATGCGACTTCTCAAAAACGCTATCTTAGTATTTTTATTACAATTAGCTATAGTTTGTGTCATAGCTGATGACAGTGATCAACAAAAGACTGGACAAAATTCTAATTCAGATGCATCTGACGACGGTAAGAGATTCGTTCAATTCATTTACTGGTACAGATATTTATGTATATTAATAATGTACAATGTACACCATTATAAAAATATTAGTACCTAACTATGCGTAATGTCAATGTCTGTACTGCACAGTTCACTATCTGTCTGAACTTACGTAAAGGGTGAATATAAATCAATTTCCGTATATCCTGTTTACAAAGAATAGCCCATGTGTTCATAACTTCATATACATAATACATACAGACTCGGTCAATACCTATAGCACATCCATTCTGCTTAAAAGATACAGCGAGCTTTAGGCAGATGATTTGAGAAGCAAAACCAAACCAAAGACATAATCAAATTACATAAATCTAAATGTAAAGCAAAGCAATGATACACTTGTATTTAACTACATTTAGTGTGTATGCATATTTATAAGTATTTAGGTATGTGAAGTAAGATTACAACTAGGAAGCTAATAGTATGTGTGTTTATTTAATCATCCAGTAACAAGTTAAGATTAATTTTTTTCATTTTTACGTAGTTGCTCATTTATTTATAGATAATGACAATAACGGTTTCTTTTTCTGCTTAGTTTTATTACAAAATTATGAAATGATGAGAGAAATTTCTCATGGACAATTATTAAATGACAATGAAAGGATTTCGATTGTAGTAAAATAGATATGGATAATAAAAGCTTTCCAATCTGCTTGATTACACACAGTAAGGATGGAAATTAATAAATACACAGGAATTGTGTTAACCTTGCATTGTCTTATTTGAATACATGCACAATGCACCTACTAAGTGATATTATTACAGACTTCAGTTATGTGGTTTATGTGCATAAAATGAGATAATACACAATTGGCAATTGTTAGTATTTCAACTGTAGTTTGGCTAGCTTTCAATATTATTTGACAGGTACCGTACATAGCGTTTTACGATTGATATCTGCATGTTTCAATTTTACTACATAAGTAGGTAATCTTAGCTGCATATTTTTGAGCCTGCCAAACTTTCTGTTATACTATGCTACACAAAATTTTAATGACCCAACAATCAGCAATACAATTGTATAAGTAAATTAAAAAAGTATTTTTATGACTGTGAGCAAAAATTACTGGAATTTACTTTCTTTTTATAGAAATACCAAACATATTTAATAATTTTTGATTTGTAGTTTGCAAGTGCCATCATTATCATTACTCATTTTGCATTATTTGACAGACACAATTAACCAATGAGTTAAAATATCAGATAATTCTGGAATAAATCTGGACAACTAATTAACTTAGATTGTTTACTGCAAACTGAAGCATTAAAGAAAGAAGCAAAATATGATCATGATATCTACAGCATAGAGTTATAGAAGAATTCATATTAATTTGTTACAGCACATACTTTAGAACATTCATCATTTACAATGGTATAAGTATACGCTTCATACATACCTAGTAATATCATGAAATTCCAGAGTAGCTGACCGCAGGTTTATAATAATGAATATAACATATAATTTTAAGTCTGAACTAAAGTGTCCAGCAACGAAAACCGGTTGTTGTACTTATTGTACTTTTACTTGTATGCGATGCGCCAATAATATTAAACTCCTGTATACTGAATCCGCAAACTTACATTTGAGTTTGCCTATAGATTACAATGGGTATTTACTTAGCTTCACCTAGTACAGGGCATCAGGAGAGCGATTCGTATAATTGCCGGTGTGTTCCTACGTTGAACTTCTCACGAGGTAGTTACTTTATGTAAGCATAGTCTTGCCACTCACCTTTGTACACATTTTATACCTCAGAGTATTGTTAAACTGGTATGAGATTTGACTGGCCATGAACTTGCGTTTTTTCGTATGTAGATTGGATTGGATGTTGCATTTAATACTTGTGCTTTAGCTTATGCACAGACAGATAGTAGCTAATAGTTATATAGTAAGTAGAAGTAGTGAGAAGATTTGCAATTCTACTTATACAGAAGGTGCACGACTCTAAATTGGACAGGTGTATGCTCTGTATGTATGTGCAAGCACGAATAGTACATGTAAGTAAATGGTCAGTTTGGAAACACAATCATCATCAGCCGTGAGGTGCTGTTCTAAAAAATCTACAGAGTTTTTACGATTGCATTAGAGAAATTAACAATTTATTATCATTAATGACATCTGCTTAGGCAAAGTAAATCTAGCACTTCTATAGCATCAGTAATGATCAAATCAAATTCTTTTGTAATGCTTCAAGCTAGAGCCACAAAGAAATCGGTGATATAAAAGATTATGAATTTTTGATTGGAAGATTTATGAAAGATAAATGCTTATTGTAGAAATAGCAGCATGTCCCCTGTACCAGTTACGAATAATTTGAGTCGCTCTTTCAAATTCAATGCAAAAGTACTGTTGCTTTGAAGGATTAGTTTACAGTAATGTAAGTAACGTAAGGAAGGATGCTGATGGCATAATAAACACACATCTATTCATAAAAGTTGTATGAAGGAAGCTTTTAAAATAATGACTTACAAATGTTAATCCACTTAGCTGTCATAGTCATTATTAGTTCTTTAGGCACGTTCTATTTGGAGATGAGTATTGGCCCATTGTACACACAGGCGGTACAACGGTATTTATTATTATTACGGAGCGTAGAATATGTGTGATGTGGAGATGATGGGCAAAGTAAATTATTAATGAATTTTGCGGTGTTCTGTTGCACACCTGTATTATTCTGCAGTTCAGTTTTTATATGAATAGTCTTTTCATAGTTTGTTATGTCTGTTGTGTACATTACACTTACCTACTGCGGAAATGTCTATCTAAACTTATAAAGGGCAAGATTATGACTGTGTTGTAAAAGCTGTGCTTAAAATACGCCACAACAATCAGTACAATCAGAATCAGCTCCATGCAAAAAGGCATTGCATTTGAAATGCAGTGAAATGCAAGGGTAGGATATATGTATTTAGGAATATTTTAGTTAGTATGCTAGTAGCTAAAGTTTGTCTGTCTTGTCATGTCAGCAAAAAATTCTACTCTGAGTCTATAATGGGAAATGCTGAGTCAAACTGATACCGTTATAATAAGAGGCAAATCATTTTCTATTGACAACGTGTTCACAATGAATAGTAGCAAGAGCTACACTTCTTTAACACCATTTTTACGCTTCATGATCATCTGCGGTCTTCAAATTGTTCCAACAGGCGCTTTTTTATTCACAAGATTTATTGTAGAGCTTACAGAAGAATTTTATTGTTAGTCTTAGTAAATCTAATGCACTTTTGGATATGCTTATTTATAACTCTGTGGGAACGCTATGTTATATAGTTACCTACTTTTCCTACCTACATAATGATATTGCTATTCTCACGATCAATCTTTAGTTTTAACAGTTTTCTATGAAATCGCAATTTAATGGATGATATAGACCGTTCATGGAGTAAAGTAAACCATGTTGTATATTGTGTATGCACAACTGTAGAAAAATAGTATGAACTTTAAATGTATGCCATATTTTTGATTTATAAATGATTTTTTGGAACAGATTTGCAAATAATTACTGTCGCAACAAAATGGACAGAATCTCTCACCCGCTATTTGCGATCAGCTAGAATAAATGGGGTCAAAGCTGAGGTCCTTGGACTTGGAGACACTTGGACAGGAGGCGATGTCCGCACAAGCGAAGGTGGGGGACAGAAAGTTGTACTTGTAAAAAACTACCTCGAGAAGAACAAAGAGGAACTCATCGGAAAAGACAAAATTGTCATGTTCACTGACAGGTGAGAAATTAGCTAACTTATTAACTGTCATAACCAGTCAGGTACTTTGTTCTCAGATGCGTGAATAAAAACAATTAATTGTTGGCATGAGTTTGATAACACGTTTGTATGCATATTACAGCTACGATGTTTTACTCCTGGGTGGGGCAGAAAAAATTCTGAAACAGTTCAAAATGGCCAATGCCCGAGTTTTATTCGGAGCTGAAAGCTTCTGTTGGCCAGATGAGTCATTGGCAACTCAATATCCTGAAGTACTTCGTGGAAAGAAATATCTCAACTCTGGGGGTAAGCCATTTCCATTTTTAAGCAATTAAAGTATGTCAATTTTATGCAATTTAGGTGAGAACATATAATTAAAATATTTGGGAATTTATTTAGGATACATCGGATATGCTAGCACTTTGTACAAACTCTTGGAACAAGAACCAATTACAAATTCATCAGACGATCAACTTTTCTTCACTAAATTATTCCTCAATGAAGATGTACGAAATGGGTTAAAGATAAAACTTGATACAAAATCTGCAATCTTTCAGAATCTCAATGGCGCTACTGGAGAGACAGAAATGTAAG
The DNA here is from genome assembly GCA_034694165.1 of Tomocerus mixtus. NCBI lineage: Eukaryota > Metazoa > Arthropoda > Collembola > Entomobryomorpha > Tomoceridae > Tomocerus > Tomocerus mixtus. The sequence continues at coordinate 29,148 of JAQFYC010001354.1, read as the reverse complement.
TATTATTGGCACAGCCTTGTCAGCAGTCTAAAAGAAATGATCTGAACGTTTAGTTTTGCTAGATTAAGTGTCATTATCATCATGGAGAGCATTGTGCATGAAATTGACTGAGACTAATTTCAATTTCGTTATTTGTAATAAATAGTAACTGTGCATTGCATGCAATGCAATGTTATAAGATGATTAGGTATAGCTATGATAAGTTTATTGAGTAGTGAGTATATAGTATAAGTTGGAAAGTGAAATGCCAATCTACAATATACTAGGCTATTAAAGTATCAACTCTTTATCTGAATCCAATGCATTGAATTAATGCTAAACATTTTGTGTATAAACCTATTGAGAATTGAGAATGAAAGCGAGGATTTTGTGTAAATGAAAACCGAGGGAATGAGAAACTTGCCCTTTTAAAGAAAACTCATCAAAAGGAGTATCGAAGCGTGACACTTAACTTAACGGTTTCTCAACAATGATGTAGTTTTTGTAAGGAACCTACATTTTCCACACTATTAAATGTTGGCCAACATGGTGACATTTTCGCATAGGATTTTGTAGCCAAAATACTTTCTATCTCGAGCTAAAGTTATTTATTGTAGAATCTTCCATAGATTTTATATGCATGCACTATTATATAGGTATCTAAACATTTTTTACACGATGCTTTCAGTATGTAGCACAGTAGTAGGTACCTACACCCGATGGCATGCTATCTGCAAAATAGAATATCATGGTCCATGTGCTATTGTTCTTCTGAGAAATCTTATTTTTCTAGAGTACATATTATTGTTAGAGTAAATATTCTTTATTTAGTGTGCTTACTTGTATATAGGTATGCGATCTTTCAGTATTCTTAAAGTAATCTAGGTTAGACTTCAAATGCTAGTGAATACAAACGTTTAGACATTTAAAACTTACTTTTGCCAATTCCTATTAATCTATATAGGTAATAGTACTAATTTGTAATTGAATATCATAGGAGATTTATCGACGGCAAAGCTGCATTGGTCAATACCGTTTACAACACACATCCTTTAGTACTTCATGGAAATGGACCAACTAAATCCGTTCTGAATTCGTATGGCAATTATTTACCCGAAAATTGGGCAACCGAGAAGGGATGTAATGACTGCTGGGAGAACATGATCAGTCTTGCAGACAAGAAGGTTGCAAAAAAATCTTACATTACTTTTTTTTATACTAAAAACAGTCTGAAAAAGTCCAGTAGAATCTTAATAAATTATATGCAAATATTTATTTAAAGGACGAAGATTTGCCATCAGTTCTTGTGGGACTCTTCATCGAGAAGCCAATTCCTTTCTTGGAAGAATTTTTCAATAAAGTGGAAGCTCTGGACTATCCTAAAAACAAACTTCATCTATTCATTCACAATGCGGTAAACAGAGATAATTTTCTAAAACTACAAATTAGTATTTGCATAATGCAAATTGCATAATATTTAGCATTGAATACAATTGTGCTCATAATTTCTTTTGAATGTTCTTAGGCACCTTACCATGAAAAATTGGTCGAAGGCTTCGTGGCCAATTTCAGTGGCAAATATGCAAGTTCGAAAACTATTGTACCTACAGATAACACCAAAGAGTGGCATGCAAGAAACTTGGCAGTGTAAGTTGATATTTTGAAAATTACTTTTCCCTTATTACTTAATGAAGGTAATCTTCTGTATCTGAAAAATAATGACCTTGTACTGCATTTTTTGCAATAGGGAGCAAGCAGTCAAGAAAAATTGCGACTTTTTCTTGAGCATTGACGGAGAAGCTCATTTGGACAATCCCTTCACATTGAAGCTACTGATAGAGCAGAATCGTGGAGTCGTGGCCCCATTGCTTGTTCGACCTTACAAAGCTTGGTCCAATTTCTGGGGGGCTCTCAGCTCAGAAGGGTTCTATGCTAGATCTAACGATTACATGGATGTAGTCAAAAGTGAACGAAGGTTAGTAATTTTTTATATACTATTACATAGTACACTGATGAGTGTCCTACTAGATTAGGGCTCTCATTGCATGAATTCTTTTGTATGCTAAAGAAGACCAAAAGTCGAAAAATTTTGTAAGGAAAACAAAAAGTGCTTTATTAACGTCAATTCACACGTTGTAGATGTATTTATTGCATTTGTGAAGACATTAGTTCACTGGACATTGTAAATTATCGTAAGAAATGTAATTATGGAAGTTTCACACACATACCATACCCCATACCTAAGCATTTGGTAAGCATGGTATGATACGAGGAAATCCATAGCTGTCCAAAATGAGATCAAACTATTCCTATTCATTCGTAGGTAAAATTACAATTATAATGTTCGGTTTGTCTGAGTCTATTCAATTCTTCGTTGCAAGATTCATCATTACTATTAGATATGTATATACAGTAAGTAATTAGTTCGTAATTAAGTAGCGTCATTATGTATGTCTGCCAACTATCATCTCTTACCTAATATTATCTTCGTATTGGCTCATTTTCCGATGATATGGCAATCATGTCTCTTTACGTTAGGTTTCCGTTACAAAAAGGTAAGGTAAGGTATAGTATTACATTATGAATATAATATTCAAATTAAAACAGGTTTAAGAAAGAAAATTCTTCAAAAATATTAAAAAGTATTGGAATGTTAGGTTATTGAGTCGAGGTATTGAGGTATTGAGATCTAATGTCTATAAATACATGCTACACATTCACTTATAGGATTTACCTATAATTACCCTTAAATATTATTGTTAATTTATAGTTAGTAGTTAGCTAACGCTGCTTTACAAATGACTACGACATTCTATGTCTATGCTATAGTAATATTTGTATTAGTATAGTACCTAAATAAAATGTAAGCTTCCCAGTCGTTGGCAAATGATTATATATGTATTATCAAGCTCTAGTTTGCAAATGGATATAAACTGGACATTTCTTTCATTATATTTTCTCTTTGCGTTTAAATCTACTTACCTAACATATCTGTATTATTCATAAAATGCGATTTTTCTATGTAATTCACTATCGTTTCCTAACAAATCGAATTTAAAAGGTACGTAACTCCGAATGGTCTATATAAGTACATGTTCGCCTTTTATCCTACAAATTTTTAAGGCTAGATATATCTATCCACTAGTATTTGTAAGTATTGATCCTTTAAGTTATTGCTATTAGTATATGACTACTGAGTAGGTTGCAAGGTAGAGGATAGAAGGTATTGAGTAATCTTGCTCTAATAGGGAGGATGAATAAATTAAAAACGGAAAACTATTTTCCTACTTCAATTTGTCAATTGAAAGCGCACCAAGTTACTAAATTGTTCTATGTAACAAGATCTACCAAATATCGGAGGATTCTTACTATACGCGTTTAGCTACCATTATACGGGCTTAAGTATAACCTACAGATACCTAAGTATTACATAAACTAGAAATCAAATAAATCAATATTGGGAAAACGTGAGCAACCTATCTATGTACAAACTGCATACCTTCTTTATATTGACTTTGTAAATATACCAGTACCATGTAGTACATAAGCTGACTTGGCTCGACTTTCTCCTATGCTTTTTTGTACATACATAAGTAAGTAGCCATGGAAGACTACGTAGTTTTAGTTTGCACGAAATAAAAAATTTTCCACGTAGAATGCATTTGTTTGTAAGTAAACAATGAAGTATTGACAGCTTGTTTAATCGAAGACGGTGACAAAATCCGTTCTGAAAGTACGTTTATCTATTGCAAACTTATTGTCAGCATAACAATCGTAAATTCCAGCATCCATTTGTGTCGCTGGGTCGATTTCCATTTTCGATTTGATCTTCTCCGCGTATATCCACTCATGTATCTGATAAAAAGGGATGAGCTATTGCTTATAATATATACATAGAATGATTAATTGAGATTCGTGGTACTTTCTTTGCTTACCTGTAAGAAATTGTGAGCGTAGAGTTCAATGCCATCTTTAAACCACGTAATATGCGGCAGAGGCTTTCCTTTAGCTTCACACAAAAAGTTTATTTTGTGTCCGAGAACATATTCCAAGTCGAAGTGAGATGCTTTGGTTATTTTTGCCCCCTAAAGTAAATCACAATTTAAAAATGTGTGTCTCATTATGCATTAAGGTCCAAATGGTATGAATTTGTCAAAAATTGTTACCTCTGGATTATTGTAGTATCCCTGCGTTTCTGGATCTCTCCATTTCCCTCCGATTGGGACTCTGGACATTCCTCCTTTTTGTCCTCTCCCCTTTCCTCTTCCCTGTAGAGTTAAATGTGATATACTTGCTATGGATTTATTCATAAGAACGATTAGGTATTAAATTTTGAATGCAGAACTCACCCTTCTACAAATTATTTCCTGTGTTAAAACTAATAAAACTATTAAAATTACTGGGAGCACTTGAAATTGCTTCATGATGACTTGTGACCGCATACCAGTGTGTTACACACTCGACTCAAGGCTGCCGACACTGCATCGGTTGGATCGATAAGTAAAAGTAATTCTGCCATCCCGGCGGGACTGTTTACCTATACAATGTATGTTTGTATGTATACGTACATGCCTAGGTATGTTGTTATGTTACTCTTAATGCGATGGAATTTTACAAAGCCAGTATGAATGAAAATCTTTAGATACTACGGGTTGAACTAGGATTCTTTCTAACGTAGACTACTACAGATACTGTAGGCTAAGGTTACTCTTTCTCTGTCTTACAAACGTAAGAAGGATAGGCATTCGCTTTCTAGGTATGTACAAACGATGCTATGTACCTACGAGGAGAAAGTTCTAGGCTATCTGTGCTGTGTATGCACATGTAGGTGCTTTCTATTAAACGTACCTATTAGCAGAAGTGTTTTCATTATCTTAACATGGTACATATTTACTAATGCTATAATATCTGTATGTTTACAACTTGTAGACACTAGTTGCCATTATAAATGATATTGCATACTTTATAACTAGCTTAGTATATGTAGTATGTAGCTAAAGTAGCTATGTAGAAGTTGTAATGGTGTGTACATAAGATGTACTCAACTATTTAACTATACGAAAGTACCATAATGTTTCTATAAGAATTAAAAGTAAGTGAATTAGTATAAAATGCTAATTAATTGGGCTATGTAGGCACCCCCGGTGTTAATGTGCATGTAATGCAATGCAGATGAGTAAAAATTCATGGGGAAATTTTTCATTGCTAAATTATTTATTTTTGTAATTACAGAGGATTATGGAATGTCCCTTTCATCAGTGGAGCATATTTAGTCAATGGAACAATCCTTCGCAATGAGGAACTTCGACCAAATTTCATTAACAATCTTTTGGATGCTGATATGGCCTTCTGTCTTAACAACAGAGATAGAGACATCTTCATGCATGTTACAAACAGAGTTGACTGGGGACATTTGGTAAGACAATTTATTAAATTAACAGTATAATAGCAACTTGGAGAAAGTTTAGTTTCTCTTCATTAGTAATATTATGATTTATAATTTTCCAACTTAGGTCAACGCTGACAATTTCGAGACGACACATCTTAACAATGAAATCTACCAAATTTTCGACAACCGATGGGATTGGGAACTTAGATACTTGCATCCAAATTGGTCCCATGTTCTTAGCCCTAATATTACTCTTGACGACATGATGAAGGATCCTATGCAAATGGTAAATTATTGATCCTTAAAAAACAGACACATGCTCTTTTTGTTACATTGTATATGGCTGCATTTGTGACAAAATCTTTATTCTCAAATTTTGTGTCAATAGCCCTGCCCAGATGTATTTTGGTTCCCTATGGTCACCCCAAGATACTGTACAGAATTCATCGCTGAAATGGAAAACTTTGGTCGCTGGTCAGATGGTTCCAACTACGTAAGTTTTTTGTAATTGGAAATTGTTCATATATTTTATAATACAGATTATATGAAATTTAATGAAATAGCATGGGAAAATCCATATAAGACAAATTGACAAAATTAATTAAAATTATACTTAAAGACAATAGTAGAAGAAACATTTATATAATGAAATACGCCATTAAACTACCAACGATCTATACGAATATATCATATAGACTGAATTTACTAGTACGAAAATTTAGAACAATTTACTTATTGTTAGGTTTTAGGTACCTTTATCTAAACAGGCTTAATTAGATACCTACACAATACATACATTAAAGTGGACGCACTAACGATTGGAAGCAGAGACATGAAATACTAACCCAATTATGCATGTCGTTATTTATTTATTTGTTAATTGACAAAGACAAACATTTAATTTTCATGCATTTTTGCTCCAACAAAGGATCCTAGACTTGATGGTGGCTACGAAAACGTACCAACTGTTGATATTCATATGAATCAAGTTGGTTACGACGCTCAATGGTTGGAATTCTTGAGACTCTACGTGGAACCATTACAGAGCAAAGTCTATACTGGATATTATCATTATGTATGAATATTACAAGACTTTAACTAGCTTAAATCAAGTCCAGTTAAAGTTCAATTGCTTTCAGGGTGGTAAATGAGATCTGCACAAACAAGTTTCTTCACAAACTATCTCTATGTACAAACATAATAAGCATGATCAACTAAATTCCATTCTAATTTAAGTGATATGATATAAAGGTGTATTCTCGGTAATTACTTACTTTTGAGTAATGAGGATTTTTAAGTATTGAGGAACCTATGTGACACTATGTGGGTATATGTTTCGTAATTTATGTAGTAGAAGTAACATTGTCTATGTAATTGCTTCGGTAAATGTATAAATTAGGATCCGAGTCGACAAGAGACAGGATACGACGATCATCCTACTGTAGACCAACATTTATTTCAAATTGGTTTACAAGATGCATGGATTGTTTTCTTGAGGAATTATGTTGCCCCGCTCGCCTTCAAAGTTTACGAAGGTTATGAAGAGGTCGGTGGAATTCCAAATCGTTTTTTGAAAAAATCAGCTTTTTTGAATATGTAGATTGAATTCACTTTAGAAATTTTTACTTACATTATGCTTTTAGTAAATGTTTGCTTATTATTATATTTAGTAAACTACTTATAGACACTTTTGCTATGAGTTTCTTTTAGAAATACTTTTTTATTTTACAAGTTCAGTAGTTTTTTCGAAATGTGAATATTTTTGTAGTATACTTAAGTATAAATAAATTGAAAATACAGCGCACTTGTCATTATGATTATGTATACCTAGGCAAGCACATTAAAATACTTAAAAGTACTAAAGCGTTTAGTACTTTTAGCGTGTAGTGGTCTGGTAATTGCTAATCTACCTATGTATGTAATTCATAGCTTAAAGGCTTTATTAGTAGTATTGTATGTATAGTAATTGTTTTTTAGGACTATCATTTTCAGAATTTAAATTAACTTTGTACAGTAAACTAATACATACTCTTCTACTGTGTAAGTTTGCCTTTTTATACGCTCGAGTTACAAATAGTAGTAATAGTATGCGTTTAGAAATTAGTTTGACCTAGTTTATTGTATTTAATTGTATTTAACTTGTCATTCGCCTGTAGTTTGTTTTCATTTACTTTATAGCTCTAGAACACAACTCTAAAGTACAACTATTTATACGGGTAATGTTTCCTGTGTATTATATGATCTCAATTTTCCACCTCATCTCAACTTTATACTTGTTATTATTTATTTACCATTACCACCCTGAGCTTTCTGTAGCTGGACTTGAAAATAATTAATTATTTATCCGAACAAAACGTGTGCAGTACATAAAAGCCTTTCTGTATGCTATTCATGTACAAGTACACGCAAGGAAGATTAAATCTAAAATTGTATGCATAATTTATTTCTAGCCTCCGTACGCGTCAATGAATTTCGCTGTTCGTTACAAGCCAGATGAGCAACGTGAGCTGAAGCCCCATCATGACACCTCAACCTACACAATCAACATAGCTTTAAACACACCCCATCAAGATTATGAGGTATGTTTTTGCTATATTGTCCTATGTATTCTTACTATTTCTTGTTAAAAAGGTGTAAATAGCTACATTCATGCAATTTTGATTTGACAAGATGATAACACAATAATTATACACTTGTTTATTTGCAGGGCGGAGGCTGCAGATTCACAAGGTACAATTGCTCAGTAACTGAAACGAAACTTGGTTGGATGATCATGCATCCTGGAAAACTGACACATCAACACGAAGGTCTCCGCGTGCAATCAGGAACGAGATACATTATGATCTCTTTTATTGATCCTTAAACAATTCCTTTTTCTATTTTCATTTTTATGTATCTTTTTATTCTTTTTTATTTTCCAAAGATGTTGGATGTAAGTTTACTGTTTACTTGAGAAATTGTCATAATATTGTCTATATCTATACCTATGCTAATAATACTCTGACTAACAACACTACTGTGTATACTAGTGCACCTACTCATCGCTGGTGTGCACTATACTTCCTCCTACACTAAATAAAATAAATACAGATACAATCTACGCAAAAAACAACTACAGTACACGATATAAATGTAATAATGTTTCGGGGACACAAATGTTATAGCTTCATAGTCTGCATTGCAATAAATTGTATTTCGGTCGTGGTGAATAAAACATATATATAAACTTTTAACTAAACAGTAGGTTGTACCTACTGCGTTCCGTTGCTTTATTTCACAAACATTGAAGATTGCATTAACAACTAGCTTTCGTTTGGGGATGAAAATCGTTGTAGGCATCTGTACATATTTACCAGTCAACATGCATACGTAAACGAAGATTCATTAAAACATTAAACAACATTAAGTATTTGCTATGTGCATTTTCAAAGTATTTTATAATAAAGATTTGTTGAATTGATTTCTAAGCATATCTTAATGCAGATTTGTATGATGTATTATTTCCGTAGTTCTGCTATAAATGATATCATTACAAATTTTTAAAATCAAGGAAAATATTCCGGTAGCTCACTATAACTATATATTGCCTTATGTAAAAGATAATTGTGTTTGAGGAAAAAAGAAATGATTAGTAGTATATGTTAACATTTAATTAGCATTGCATAATATCCTTTATTAATAATAAAGCACACATATTGCATTAATTTCCACGATTTTTAGGAGAATCCCGATACATTAATCTACCTTCCTAGGGGGATTCCTAAACATTAATATCTCCATTTCAAATATTTCAAATTACAGTGATGAAAGTTTGTTCACAATAGAACTAATTAAATTCTGCTTAAATTGCGTGTAAGCATCAACTTAGCGATCCGTAAAGTGACAGTATATAAGGTAGCTCTGTTACATAGGTAGTATGGTGTAGTTGTATAGAAATTCGTTAGAAAACACACCACAAAATTAAAATTATAATATGTACGTGTGCATAATTAATACCCTTTGTAATCACAATAACTCATATCTCATCATTAAGCGGCATACTATAGTATTCCATGTAATTCGAGTATAACAATGTAATATAAGGAGATATAAAAATTCCATATGCTGTGTTTTTACGTTAGATTAGGGAAGTAAGTTCATTCATGAACTTAATAACTTTGACATTGTGAGAATTCCAGTCAGTAAGTGAATGAATTTGTCAGAATCTTCTCACGACACATCCTTTAAAATATTCCCATGCGACGATTAAACTTTCATCAACACTCACATAACATACTATTCACTACATAATTGTAGTATATCATTCATAGAAGGCCAAGAAACATTTAGCCATCCTTAATTGTTTTGCAGTTAATTTTGTTTGTTAAGTTAGTCATTTTGTACTAATAGCAATTATTTAACTTTAACTTCTTATTAAGTTGTTCTTATTAGTAATAGGAAATAGAGCAATAATCTGAGAGTATACAGGTTTGAGTTTAAGCTTAAATGTGTTTGTACATAATTGCATACAATACTTTAACTTCATACGTTACAAGCATATGAAAGTGGATTAAGCTGTTTGTAGGTATAATAATATTATTTACATCTATGACAGTTATGTAATTTTAAGTACACACATACAAAATAAATCTACTTACTTGCAAAAAATCGATATAATGTCAATACAATGAAATAAATATTTTTGAAAATTATTAAATTACGTACACTAGCATTTCGTACATTGTGGATAGCGCCGCCAATACAACAAATAAGGAAAATTATTATGCCCTTAATATTCAGATGTGCTTAGGCATCTATCAAAAGATCTGCAGGCTGATAATCCAAGAATTAGTGGATTAATGATATTTGGGAAAGGAAGGAAGATTACTTAAGTAATATATAGCAGTATATATTTCTTGGTATATACATAAAAACTGTAAAATGCTATTGAAGAACAGAGAAATTGCAAAGGTAAATTATTTTAAATCATCACATGCAAATTGCAAACCACTCATATCCTTAGTAGTATCATATCTGCATAAATGATAAAAACTCATACTAAAACTTACCAGCATACATATATTTATTACAAATCCAGATAGCAAATATTAATCCATTTGTCGTGTTTAATACAGATCAAAAAACACAATTACAAATCAATTTCTTATAATTATGCCATATTTTATAATTATTTACCAAATTAAAAAAGTGAAAGTTCATAAAATGGTGAGAAAAAATAAGTTATACGGGAGAACTAATATAACTACATACTTATTGTCAAATACTTTAGAGTTATTGCGAATTAGCAATATAGCTAATATTTCACTGAAAATCCAATTCTAAATGTATATAAAATGCAGTTAATTATTTTTGCAATACGTACATTTGCAAAACTTTCACCCTTTCTCATGGCACCTCGGACTAATTGCTATTTGCCAAAATAATTAAACAAAAACAATAACCTAGAATTACGCCAACAGGCTTAAGGAAGGTTTGCATATATTTCTTGTTTTTGAACACCCATAATTACCCACTTCTTTAGTATAAATTTCGAACAATTTAAAATTTGCATAGGAGAAAGTGTGACTACAAGGTGACATGACACACTAGTGAAAGTTTGTATTTTTGGACAACAATTAATAAGAATTTATTAACTTTGTGTTGTTAAAATGTACGAAAGTACTTAGTAAACTTAATGTGCTTCATAACTGTCATATAAAATACACCCATTTGCTAATAGAGCAATTCATTTAAGTAATAATGCTAAATACTGACTAATGTAAAAAATATTGCTAAAACACATTTAATTCAATGTCAATCAAGGGTAACATACACAAACAATTTATAGCAATGGTTATAATTTGCATGAACCTAGAGAGTGTGTATAGACTGGAAGACTATTAAATATAAACGAAGGGTACTTAGCCCACCCTCTGGTTAAAATAAACTTTTATGATGAAGCTATTTATATGAACTAAATGAAGGATGAAATTGTAATCTTAAGCTTTTTATTTGTGTAAAGGAGATATAGGCTTCACTTGTAAATAATATGCAAAAATCTCCCTCGTAAATGAAATGAATGGGTAAACTATTCCGCCAGGGTAGAAGGGAAACGAAGGAAGGGCTTCTATATACCTATCCAAGTTATTTTATACAAACATAAAAGCTAAAGGTTTAGAAAGAATGCTTTAACCGCTACATCACATCCCTATGTGAATGTATGAAGCTAGCTTATGTATCGCTAGGCCATTTTTATGTGAGGGATGTTTACTAAGCGAGAAGGGACGCGGTCCTTGGTTAGTTTGGCCCCTTATGTATTCCCAGTTTTACTCAGAACAGAATATTTTGTTTAAAGAATGCATAAAGAGAGTTTATGGTATAATAAAAGCATTTTCTACGTAAGAATTTCACCTGCGGTATTGTTTAACTCTACAGGTAGACTATAGGAGAATAATTGTATGTAAAGGAAAAGGTAGCTACTTAAAGGCAGATATTGTAGTCTTAATAGTCCTGAAGAGATGTTATGCAATCTTGGGATGTAAGAATGTTGGTTGATTGAGTATTGTTGTGTGTAAAAGCTTGAAAATATTGGGAGATCAGCCCATGGGAAGGTAAAACGACTGCGCAATAGAGAAAGAGGTGTTTTATTTACTCTGACGTACGTATGAGTCAGTTGTTAAATAAAATGGTCGACGATTCCTCGTCCAAATAGACAATTTATTTTTACTTTTTTATCATCTTCGTTCACCTTTTTTGCAATTTTTACTTTTGTGACAAGAGCACGCAGAAATTTTTATAGTGAGCACTGCCAGTCCTTGCCTATTTCAAAATTGAGTCCAGTCTGAGATAGAGTGCCGCATCTGCTTTCTGTATACAACTCAACTCAGCATAGCTACATACATACACTACACGCAGACTTAACAGGTACAAAACCTTATTATTACTTATATACAACATTCTCTCTCTTAACTAACTATTCTAAGAAAATGATAATTTTGCTACCTTTTCTTAAAGATACATATCTTGTGATGAACTCTGTCTATTTAGCATAAATTGATAAACATCCATAGCACAAACACACTGTCCTTATGCTTGTTTATGTACATTTGCGGTCGTTAGCATTCTTTAGCAGCTGCGTTTGCCGGTCCGGTTCCGCCACCTGAGCATATGACCAAAAATTATCTTCTAACCCAATTTAAATCACAACTACTATCTTTATCCATCAATTTACTTTCCTTTACTATTACTTAACTAACCAAACTGGTCCATTTTTATTTTCTCTGGACCAATTCCCCAATATTTGTACTTAAAATAAAATTTCACAACTTTTGGATATTAACTTTTGCGGCTTTTCTTTATATTTTCACTGTATATTCCCTTTTCATTTATTTCTTTTGGTTACTACAAGTTAAATAACTAAGCTTTCTATGTACATAAACATTTTATGTGACAATGCCCAAAAATCTACACAATTTTATATCAAATATGCTGGGTATGTCACATACGAGTTTGGGTTTATTTAAAGTTTTCTGTATGTGAAGCATTTCTTTTATACATCTATTAAATAGCTTAATAACTTCCTTAATTGTTTTGCTACATAAATAGTATTTTTGAGTTGAGCTTAACACGTTTTAAACAGTAATTTCTTTGAGATCTTGGTCACTGTGTGCGCTGTGTGTGTAGCACGTAAAAGGATTTCTGTAACTTGGTCCACAGATCTGTACTTCATTTATTGCTTAGAGTAGGCAATTTTGTTTATTTTAGTTAAAACAGAATATTTACGAAGCTTCATTAAATCATTAATTGTAGGTTATCACTTTGAATGTGTGTGCATTAAAATAAATAAATTGCTGCTTGCATAAACATAAAATATTTGTACTTAACGCATCCAACAATAAAAATCACATTTAGCAGTACAGAACAGATTCTGTATTTAATCAAGAACTAAGAAGATATTTAAGATTAAAAATGAAGAATTAATTTTTAAGAATGATGCTTAAGTACATTTTATAACTATTTTATTCAGGTATCATTTCCCTAACTCTATTCTTCATTATGAACTCATAGACTCAAGTTATCATTATTTTTCATTTGAGAGCGCAGGCATATAAATCTTAACAATACATATATGTGTAAGTAAAGTTAAGTTTCTAAACAAGCATAAGTTTATATACTTAGCTTTAAATTACGAATCTCATTTTCATTCTTCTTTTTCTTCTTCAAATTCTCATTTTACCTTTTAAGAATATCCAATATTTAACATCCAAGTTTGGAGATTTAAGTAAGACTGCTAAATAACCTACTATTTACTCATATAAAAGAATTTCTATTCCGTAAACGAATAGTGAGTGGAATGAAATATATATACTTAATTTAATACTTCCCTTCGTACATGCAAAAATAGCCATAAAACTTTGAAGACTTGATTTGTTTAGTATTAAATAGTGCATTTTCTGGAATATGTGTTTAAATAAGCTACATAATCAATATTATATGTGCAAATAATACATAGAATATTTGCAAATGCTAAAATTCTCAGTAACTTGAGCATCTTTGTACGTTAGTGAGCTGTAACTTTATGAAAACCTCTTAAAAACAGTGAATTATGGGAGATATTAGTTAGCAAGATCTAATAAATTATTATATTTATACATATTTTCACCAAAAGCAATTAATAAAGCATTAAAATATTTAAAAACTTGCAAAAACATAAGCAAAATGGAGAATAAAAGTATTTATTGCACATGTTGCATATAGTGATTCTACATAGGAAAATATGGATTCTAGCCTAGAAAAACTAATATTCACCTAGTAAAAGCATTATATTCTGGTACATAAGAGTTAAATCTGTTCATAGAGATCTTGAAAAATTACAATACTATTAAAAACTGTTGGTGAAAATAGTAAAAAACAAATTCGCAATGCATGTACCTAAGTGCATCCGGCAAAGTTGCTAAAACCCCTTCAAAACATAAAAATTGCCCATACAAAGTAGTCTTAAAATGAAGCGCTTATAATAATTAAGTCATTTAAGCCCTAAAAACTCATAAAAGTCTTTCAAAATTTGAATTTTAATGAATTTTGCAAAAATTTGCTAATGAAAGCAGTAGGTATACTTAAAGCTTAAATAAAAGATAGTAAATATAAAGTTAAGCCTACAAAAATGTGCGAATTAATTAGGTACATATTTAAGGAATATAATGTGCAGAAAAAATTTCACATTTTGAAAATGATTTGATTGGGAATTGGATAAATTAGAGCAGAAAATTGGCACTATTCTCTGCGACTACATCAAATATGGCGGAATTTCGCGAATGGCTTAGTGCTCCTCCAGCGGGTGGAGCCAAGTTTAGCATTGCAATTTGATTCGCAACATTCCCATAGTTCTATGCATCTCCCTGTCTGAGCTCAATAGTTGTTTGAGTGAGCTCTGATTGCGATTGTTAGTTTATATTATAGCATTTTCAAAGGCTAACTTACCCTTTAGTCACTACTATCATTACTAACTCTTTTTCTGCAACCACATCACCACACTACTACTTTTCATTTACACACTTTTTGCAAAGGGGTATCGCAAGAACGGCGAAACAGTATCGTTCCATTTCCTACATATCATCCCATATACAATGCAATACAATACAACAATAATAATACACATCTCTATCTAAACCATGTAATGTACCGTACCTACTTAGTATTTACCTGTATCTACCTAACCCAACTTATAATTACTAATTACATACCAACCAAACCAACAAACTTTTATCCTTTTATCTTTTATATAAGCCGGCCGGCTATGTTTATGCATGGTTAGATAATATGCAATTTTATATAAATATTAAACTATTTATATACTTGTGTATTTGTTTATAGTACTTGTGTAATTATTTTTTTCTTTATCTTTTACATCCATCTGTGGGAAAATTAATACCAGTTTTCTAGAATAATTTAAAAGAGCTTTGCTATTTTTACGCTAACAAACTGGGCTTTCCTTAACACATTAGCACAACCAGAGTACAGACACCTCCTCTGAATTACTCTAGTGTGGAATTAATTATCTACATACGCTTAAATCCTGCACGCAACGTCTCCTTTACATGTTAACATTATTATCATGCGATTTCTCACACGATATGTCTGCTTTTAAATAATATATTAACTAAACTCTCCCTTGTAAACTTCTAGTTAGTATTTACTAGTATTAGTACTACAATGTTTCTTTACTTATAGGTTAGTTAATATTTAATGAAAAGCATAAATTTTTTATGTGCAAATCTTGTTCTCAATGGCAAACTATTGACTTGCTACGTATACATAATTTACGTATACTCTAACTTACATTAAACAAAGTGCTGACATGAGAAGTAGCCACCTACGTACCTGTATTAGTATTTTATTTGTAGCATTAAAGGTTGTTATGCTATAATATATTGCTTCTTTGTAGACTTTAGTATACTAATAGCTACAAATGACTTTTAAAGGTTTGACTTTAGGTTTGCATCATTTATCGTTTCACTTAAGTAGGTAATCAAAATAAACGTAGTATATGCAAGTTTTAGTTTCATGAAAATAATACTAAATTAATCTATTGCATTTCCCGTTTAAGCTGAAACTGGCAAAAGAATTTGGAGAGGGGAAGTTAATTATTATATCTTTATCATTTTAATCTAATGTTGGGATTCCAAATATATATCTAATTAGTATTAGCAGGAAGGATAAATGTACGTAAATATGACTAAAATATGCATGATCTTTTGAACATATTTATTGTATACACAATTAATCAGTAGACCTTAGAGTTATCTGTAGTATTATTGTACTAGCATAAAGTATTTATATGGTTATACTAAATACATGGCACTTTAATTATAATTTCTTGTGTTACGTAATTACGTATAGTAAGCACATTCAAGTCACAATAGTTTTCATATTATTCCTATGTTCAAAAATATAAGTATTAGGAATCTATTCGGCTGCAGAGCATGCATATGTTGCAGATAATTAAGAAATCAGGCATTAACGTTAATGCCTAAACAACAAGCAAAATTATGCCCAAATTGCAGGTTTTGGCCACAAATGAGCATTGAACATACAATTTCTTAGTATTGAATGTATTAGCCTGATGAAGCAATTAACGGGGATTCCAAAAAGTGTTACCTCAACAATTTGTGATTGTAAATGTCCATTTTCTAGGCACTTATATTCAAAAATTTAACTGCCCCTAAAATGGACATTTATAATCGCAAATTGTTGAGGTAACACTTTTTGGAATTCACGTTAATTGCTTCATCATGCTAATACATTCAATACTAAGAAATTGTATGTTCAATGCTCATTTGTGGTCAATAACGGCAATTTGGGGAAGATTTTGTTAATTGTCTAATTTTACAACACATACACAAATACATTGATTGCTCTTGTCTTGTAGTAACAAATACGTTAGTAAAGACAACAATTATGCGATATAACATTTGTTTGGCTTAGATTGGTTAATTACTTATATGTAGTATGTATGCAAAGAAATCTAATATTAATAATTGTGTATGAGATATCATTTACCAATATGGTAGCGCCATACAATTAACATAGTTGTGGTAGTAATTCGTTTCGTTATACTCGATGTCGGTTTGGACCTAGTATTACAGATCATACATACACTTAATAAAATGTTTACCTAAATACATTTCGGAGAAAATGATGTTTAACTACATTTTTATTAAATTTCAGGCCACACAATAGCACGGCGGAAGGAGAATGTCCGAAGATAGGAGTCGAAGCCGAAGTCGAGGAAGAGCAGCTTTCCCAAATACTATCGGTCCAAATCCAAATACCCTCGGCACTGGAGCCGTCCCCGGACGGGGGACGGGTAGCTCCAGTACCGATTTTCCTCTCAGGTTTGTTTTGTGACATGTACCAATTATATATAAGGCTTTTTGTAAGTAAATAACTGAATTGTTAACGAAAAATTCTATTTTCAATCTGTAGAATGCTTGTGTCCAGTGAAATGGTGGGAGCAATCATTGGGAGAGGTGGATCAACTATTAGAATAATAACTCAGGTATGCCTTTTGGGCAATATATTGGGTTACAAATATCTTGAGACAGGGTTTTCCGACAATATGGTAAATACCCTCGCTAAATAACATTGATTCTATTAATTTTAAACCAAATCAGGCTACCAGAGCCAGAGTAGACGTCCACCGAAAGGAAAACGTGGGTAGTGTGGAAAAAGCTATAACAATATATGGCAATCCTGAAAATTGCACGCAGGCATGCAAAAAAATCTTGGAGGTTATGAGTCAAGAATCCCAATCTACCAACAAAGGGTATGGTGTTGAGTATGTTTCCTATTGTTATTTCACAACTAAATCCGGTAACCAAATATCGTATTCCAGGGTCTTAAAAATAAAGCAGATATTCATCATGAATGCATGTTTTGATGTTTCAGGGATGTTACCCTAAAAATTTTAGCCCATAACAGCCTGATCGGAAGAATTATTGGGAAGGGAGGAGCTACCATTAAAAAGATTATGAATGATACTGAAACCAAAATTAATGTTTCAAGGTAACTATACCACAGACATCCACTGCAATTAAATACGCACTTAATCAATTGCCATTTCTAATGTGTCAATTAACTTTTTTTTCTTTATTAGTGTGAATGAAGTCTCAGGGCTAAATATAGAAAGAATAATTAGTATTCGAGGTACAATTGAAGGAATGTCTGCAGCGGAGGCTCTCATATCTAGCAAACTACGTACGTCGTATGAGAATGATCTCCAGGTAAAAAATCTCAAAGATATGTAAAAGCATCTTTAAGAATGAAAAAAATTTAGTTCTTGAACGAATTTTCTATTTGCTAACAGCAAGCGCTTGCCCCTGGTGTTGGTGGAATGTTTCCTGGTCTGCACCCAATGGCAATGATGAGTACGCTTGCTCCAGTTGCACGGCCTCAACTACCCCCGCCCTTTGGACCACCAGCTGGAGGAAGTCTTCCTAACACATCCGTTGCTAATTACCCGATGTTTAGTGGTAACCCTGCCGCCCAAGCAGCTCAGGCTATGCAAGGCCCGCAAGTACAATTAATGCAAGTAAGTCAACAACCAAACGTACAGGTAAACTAAAAACAACTAATTACTCTCACTTTTATTAATTAATATACTTACAAATTACATATATGCTACCATTGCATTATTAATGTACGCTAAATAATTTTTTATAAGTATTAGTTTTCGTTGCCGACATTGCTGCTTGCTCTATATTTTGCATGCTATCGCTATCAATATAATTGAGCAGCAATGTCAGTGTAACCGGATGTATCATTTATTTTATGTATTTACCAGGAAACTGTGCACATGTACATCCCTAACAATGCAGTAGGAGCAGTCATAGGGACGAAAGGTTCTTACATTAGAAATATTATACGTTTTTCGGGAGCCTCTGTCAAAATTGCCACTGTTGTTCAAGGTGAAAAATCCGAACAACCAAATGAGAGGCAAGTTACCATTACTGGGAGTCCTGAATCGCAGTGGAAAGTAAGAATCTTATTTATTTAAACTGCCATGATATAATTAATGTATTTCAAATATTTATTTTGTTAAGAAATTGTTAACAGATAAGTTTTGCAAGTTGGAAAATTAATAAATGTTTCTTACAATTTGCAGGCTCAATGCATGATTTTTGAGAAAATGCGTGAGGAAGGATTTGTGCCTCCAAACGAGGAGCCCCGGTTGACTGTTGAAATTTCTGTGCCATCAGGTAAACGATATGGTGAAAGCAGAAACTATCTGCCAGCCAGACTGTATTGAATGTGATGAAACCCCTAAACCAAATTCACACAATCAGCCAATATACGACGATTTATTTTTACAACTTTTGATTTACATCCTCATTTTTACTTTTATTTGATTTATCCTTAATTAATTTTCAATAGCCCAAGTAGGACGCGTAATAGGAAAAGGTGGAACAAATGTACGCGAGTTACAACGATTAACAGGTAAATCCGAGTTTCACAAACTTTCTCTCCCTCAACATTTAGTTTACTTTTATTTGACTCCTACATTAGATTATATTTTTCTATTTTCATGTACTACTGTACTACTTTTCAATTTATAATCCTATCTCTTGTACCTTTCTTTCTAGTAAGTTCTTTCATTAACAAAACAAAACAAATTAACATTAATTAACACTATTTAACAGCAATCTTACTTATACCTTTTTTTATTTATTAAACCATCAGAATATCTTTAGTGTAATAGTTTAAGTAAAAATTTTATTTTATTCTCTTCATTTACCAGGATCTATTATAAAATTTCCATCCGAAGGAAGTACAGACTCCGAATCTACCGATGTTCATATTTATGGAACTTTTTACTCTGTTCAGGTAATTTTGAAATAACAATTCCTAATAATATACGTAAGTATTTAAGTAAATGTCTGTATGTAATGACTATATTATTTTTTAAATTCTTTTTGCAGTCAGCCCAACGGAGGATCCGATCCATGCTCACAGGAAAATCCAATTAAAAAGAAATCTGTACAAAGGAAGAAATCTGTATTGAATAAAAACTTTCTATGGTATAATTGACTACAACAAGTAGTTTATTTTAGCTTGCTTTCGTATATTATAAGATTTTTAAAAGCTTCACATTAAAATTTTTATAAAGAATTCATTTGAGCATAGACTGATATACTTGTAAAGTTATTATTACTATAACTGATAACCTAAAAAGAGATGGGATTTGTGTAAAATGAAACCTATACAGTTATACGTACATTAAAAATATCAAACCAGAGACAACATAAGTCACAAAAGTAATTTAGTAAAGTTTTACATCAAACTTTTAAAAAAGAACAACATTTAAATAAAATACTGTATTACTGTTGAAAATCCCTTGGACTTTGTTTATGTACACTAATTCTTTCTTTTACTTTCACATTGTCTTTCAGCATCAATTTTATTTCATAGACTGTACTAACTATTACAGTAGTCTATGTTTTATTTATCGTAATACATACATTACTTTACATAATTAGTATATTCCATTCTGTACATCACACTTTTAGAATCGCCAATTTATCATCTAGGTCATAAGCAATTTAAATGTTAAATCTCTTCGACTGGTTTTCAGGGAAAGCATTATTCAGTTTATTAGATACGCACGTGTAAAGCTTTACACGACATGACCTGTGTTTATAAATGCATTTTTAACAGACTTACCATCTTATTAGTAGTTATTTTATTGGATACGTTTAATATATATTTATAAATTAATCCAATAATTTTATTCATCTTTGTAAGGGGAGATGTGTAGATCCAATTTGTCCTGTCCTTTCTCTGTAAATAGCAAGTATTGATTCATAAGCACAGCAGGACATCATTCTGTTGCTGTAGCTGCATACATTTCATTAGGAGGGGAGGGGAGAGAAATGCCAAAGAAGTAAGCTTCACAGATTGGCTTGCAGAAGGAAATCTAGTAGTGATCTTCTTCAACATGCTTAAAGCAGATTTTAGGTCTGGCATTCCTGATTATAGATGACGATGCGTTCGACTGTTCAGAGTAAACGGTAGTAGGACAAAAATACACGATTCTAGGATAACATGTTTCTCACAATAATCTTTGGTGTGCATCTGAGTTAGTATTTGTCTGCTAAAAGTATGGAATGGAGTAAGGTAAAATCATACTAAATGTTGAGTACTAACCAATTTTAAGCAGATAAATTACTCCAGAATCTTTGCCTCATTTATACTGATGTTGAAATATAGATAATTCTATTATTTGCAGAAACTTTCAGCTCATTGCATAATATAATCTACATAATCATAAAAAATGCATACACAACCTTTTGCCAATTACAGAGTGAATTAAAAATTAGGATTAAAATTCCACGTTAAACGTATAGTTCATTTAGAATAATACATTGCTTCAATATCTTTCTTTTACATCTTTAAATAACAATAATTGTTATTTATTTAGTAAATCATTTCTTGCTGCAGTACAAAACATTGTCATTTTATCTCAGTTTTGTGCTGTACTATGCCAAAAAGTAATAATACATAGGAGCAGGTATGTTATACAACAGATTGCATGGCTAACAGGCTAACATATGTACATACAGATCACAGTTAGTTCATTAAATATTTTTGTTTATTTATTTCGTAATTTATCTCTCATTCGCAACAAAATATGGAAACGGGAAAAAAATATTATCTATAGGTGTTAGTGGTGCAAATCGAATACATATTTAATTTAATTTAATATCAGATTGAGAATTACCATTTCGATCTAAGCAGTATACAAATGGCTTAAGCAAGCCAATCAATTTGTATTCATATAATAAGTATATATACTATGCACTACGGGCTACGCTATTAGTTATTTGGATACTGAATGATCAAGAAAATTAAAACGTATCTAAAAATACGATCTGTCACGTTTAAAGATATGGGTTAAAATTATCAAAACTTCAGGGGCCCATAGATTGTGTGCAATTATTGAAACAAAATGTGCATTACCTATATGAATATACTAACTGGTAATTTTATCAACACCCAGTACGATTCGAACGAACTTTTGAGTTACTTTTAAGTTGGTTTACTTCAGACCAGGCCCAGCCTACAAAATAGAATCTCAAAACAACATGCTTTCACAAAATAGAAAATGGCAATGTATTAATGGGTTATTATGATATTGCAGAGTATTGCCTGGTGATTTAACTCAAGTTTATGTAAATACATGCAAATTACATCAGTCATGCAGAAATGAATCACATTTGCATTACTACTATTACTATGGCTATTTAGAAAGCAGCTTTCATTTACATGCCCTCATTTCGCGGATATGAACAACCAATGTAAGAATATATAAGAAAATGAAATATAATTGAAGTCGTAAGGAATGAAATAAACTTGTCAATGGAAATGGTGGGCGATGACGATTGAGTAATAGAATCTAAAAGTTAACTTTGACTTTAAGCATGTGTTGCTTCCACTTGACTTGAGTGACTCGTCTTGGGATCTCATCTTTTCCAAACTGCGACTCTAACTCCAAATAGTCTCTAACTCTAACTGTGACCT
Organism: Tomocerus mixtus; assembly: GCA_034694165.1. Classification (NCBI taxonomy): domain Eukaryota; kingdom Metazoa; phylum Arthropoda; class Collembola; order Entomobryomorpha; family Tomoceridae; genus Tomocerus; species Tomocerus mixtus. Next base: position 6,725 of record JAQFYC010001354.1, on the reverse strand, counting down.
GGCTTGGCTTGGCTTGGCTTGGCCGGGTATCGCTCGTATGCACCGCATGATTACAATAATACAATTCTTGACTCAAAACTACTGTAGCACGAGTGAATTTTGTCTTTCTGTCTAGGTCTCTCTGAAATAGTCTATAACTATCTGTACAATGCCATTATGGGACACAGTACAGTACATAACCTGATATGGACTATGGAAAGTCGAGAGTCGGAAATATAATGGAATATCATTCAAGCAATTGTCGTCCTCCTACATACTTACATACATACATAGTCGAGAATGAAGTTAGAGAAAGTAGAATCCTGGAAAGAGACAAGACAACTATTCTCCTTACTTGACTAAGGATGCATCTCAACAAGAAACATTCACGACTCAAGAGTCACTGCTCTCCCGTTCCTTCAAATTCGTCTGTAAAATTTGTTAAACTTGTTCTGCATGCAAACTTTGGACGGAGATTCTACATACTTCTCTACAAAGGACAAGGGAATGATATTACAGATATGCACTATACATTTTACACAGATAAGCTCTCCAATCTTTATTTTCAGCATCGGTAACTATTCAGTGGAATCGTCAATCTTACTAGAAAAATGTGTTTTTAATTTTCGTTATTCCTTATGCAAAAATGGGAATTCATTTTCAAACAAACTAATTAACAATTACGACATTTTATAGGCCACTACATCTACTTAATCTATATTTACATTTACATGATTGATAAATTTCGATTCACTTTATAGTTGTAATTGGTGTGCCAGTATTTAACATTTGGACACCATATTACAGTATTGTCTTACTGTTTAAGAAGGATTATGGCACATCGTCCCACATTTTAATTTTTTGTGATTTCATACGTACCCTGTAATAGGGGAGTGGATATCCGAAAAGATATATAATATCACGTGAATAAAGCTAAATCAATCAATCAATATTGGATAAAACGCACCATAAATCTAGTAGGTACTGATGACCAAATCCTACATAGACCATACAATTTCTTAGTTGTCGGAAATATTGCATTGATACATCAAAAAGCGACCTGAAAGGAACTTTCATAAATAAAAAAATAATCTAAGAAAGAACTAATAATTGGGATGAATGACAATAGCCTGAATATCATCATTCCCTGTAACAAGTGTAAGAGATTGAAGAGAAAGAAAAGAAAGTGAAACTGAAGAAAGTGTGCTTACTGTAGTGTATGAGTATGTAGATTGTAGAGAGATATTGTTAAGCGTGGATAGCTTATATTTGTAGTGACTGAGTGGATGAATCGTGAGAGCGGTTGCTGATAGATATAAATTCGACTGTTCGGTACAGTCGTCAGTAAGTAGAAGAGAGAGATAGTTAAGTTACATAGTTGAGTAGCGAAGCAGTTATCCTGGTTGGTTCTTGCTCTCTTTTCTGTAAGATAGTCTTTTTTACGATTGTATTCATTCTGAGTGGGAGAAGAGTAAGCTGCTGCTGTTTCTCCGTGCTATTTTGACTTAACTCTCCTGTTCTATGTATCTATGTCCTATGTAATGTAAAGAGATAGCTTGGTTTCCTTTCCTACTGGAGAAAAGGAGTAATTTTTCCACGTCTTGGAAGGGCAGAGTGTTTTACATGATATATACCTATGTGAGTAGTTTGAGTGTATGTATGATGTTAGGGAGCCAAATTGAATTTGTTGGAGCGCCTCCAGTCTAAGCATATTTATTTTACGCCTAGGCAAAAGAGTCAAGTTAAGGCAAGTCAAGTCTTGGAATCGCATGCATGAAAAATGTCCCAGTGGATTGCCCCTTTAGGAAGCGATATGGAATCTAGGATGGCCTCACTCTTTCACTACTGAATTCGGGATTATCGGTATTAATCTGTGGGGAGTCGTTGGCTGACTTTTGCCTTTCTCCCTATTCCCAACCTCCATCTCCTCGCCAATTGAATTTTCCAATGAATCCTAATGATCCTCAACCCCGAAATAGAGGGATCAAATCATCCTAAACCATAGCATACCAAACCATCCGATCCATTCAACAAAATATACACTTTACTTCAATTCACTCCTTTAGTCCCGAACGAAACTCAACTCACGACCTTAAAATGCTAGATATCTATGTAGGTACGTAGGTACTATTTCTATAAACCAACCAGAACAAGGTTCATCTTCGTAGTTCGTTGGAGAAAAAGAGGAGAGGAAACCACTTTACACTTTTATGTTCTTATTAGAGTACTACAAATCCACCGTGTCCTGCCCAACCCGTTCCTTTAGTTTCCTTGCCTTCTTTGCTAGCTTTTGGTTGTTCTTGTTAACCCAGCCAGCCAAGCCAGGAGCATAAAGTAAATGCTAACTCTAACATTGTATGTAATCTTGTTGTAACAAGATATAATATTCTGGAACACTCTTCTCCTCCTTTCTACTTTCTTCCTCTGCTAGATATGTAATGCATCTTCTCTAAATATTCTTATTTCTCTCAGAGGTAACCATTGCACTGCTATCTAAATACAATCAGGATGATCTCTATAGCATTGTCTGCATTCATCACTCTAAAATATTGCTGCAAACTAAACCAAACACATAAACCACACTTACTCTTTATTTCACTGCGGGAACTACCTACCTATAAGAAAACTTTTACTACAGACAAGAACTAAAACTAAAGCCAAGCCAAAGTCAACTTAACTCAACTCTTCTTCTGCTGCAGAAGCTCCATTTCAGCTTCCATTCTCTCAATCTTCAATCTTCTTCAGACCTATCAACTTTTTCATGTATAATTAGAAAGTTTGCTTTCACAATCTGTCCTATTCTTTCAAGGAGACCAGATTTCAGGGGACAAAATTCAGGATGTTGTGCTCAAATAAACTCCAAACTGTGTTCAGAAATAAAAAATATAAATGCTTCAGAAAATTAAAATGGGGTGTTTCTTCTAATTATAACATTTAGGAACCTTAATGCTTTTTATATGGTGACCAGATTTCAATGATCAAAACTACAGACTACTAAAACTATCTGTATACAATTTATTTGAATAAATGACCAGCTTAGCAAGCAAAAAATATTCGTCAAATAAAACTGGCGTATTTCTCTGTAAACGACTTAGCTACCTCAGCAAAAAACTTAAGGGCAGCATATTTTGTGCACTTTAGTTTATTACAGATATTGTGAGAGTTAAAGGAAATACTACTAAATCAACATTTGTTCAATTTTTAGAGAAAAATCAAGACTTATTTTTAAAATACAGTCATAATTGAGATAATTGGATTATCTGGTAGCCCAACTATTTTGCATAATTTATAAAACTAGATCATATTTATGCTTGTAGGAAAAATGTGTCATGTTACCAATTTCATTTCTTCTGTTGTGTCATTTCAGTGACAGTAGACTGCCAACGGACCAGACCTGATGTTTTTTTATTGTTTCCCCATTCAGGAAAGGACAGGACAAGACAGTAACGTTCTTCTTGAGGTTTTTTGGGAAAATGGTCTGGAATGTTGATGTTGAATGGAAAGTGAATATGTTTAGTAAAGTTAGGGTGAGTGAAGGATTGTATTGCGAGGATGGATGGGTCAAAGTCTATTAACATTCTGTAAAGTGTTCTTTTCGCTAGTTTTTTAGTTTCGTCCTTTTTAGTCGTTCAGTTGTGTAAGAAGGAGGAATGCTGTTATTCATTTTCTGTCTTGTAAACGTGACGCTTGTAATTTTTCTCAGTCAATTCACAGCTCCATAAATTTTCTCACTCTCCTTTCTCCGTTTTCTCGAGTGGGAAATGAAATTTTAATAATTACACATGCAATTACTTACCATAGTATGGCACTACACTAGTGTTTACCAGTTTACCACACTCTCCTCCTCTAATCGCACAGGACAAAGTATTATACCATTTATACCCCTACTTTATAGCATTTTAATGCATTAACATAAATTTAATGAGATTTTGCATAAAGTTAGAACCAGAGCCAGAACCAGAAGAGAAAAGCACTCCTTTAATTTTCTTCAATGAGAAAATTCAAGCTGGGTTCCTTTACAACTATGGCTTATGCATAATTCATATTGTTGGCGGTTCGCTTTATTTTCGTGGAGGATCCGGAAACGAGAACGTAAAGTGTTTCACTCTAAAACTAAGTTTAAATAAAGGAAAAGAAAGTTTCAATCTTGTTAAAAGAGGAACAAATGAACTCATTCGCTTGGATTAAATAATATATTACGCTTCTTACCTTTGTTTCTATGTAGGGGAAGGAAGGAGGATAATCATTCTAGGTATGCCAATTCTTCTTGTGAATTGACTTCACTCTTCTAACCGTAGAATCTTAATTAAACCCCTATACCCACCAAAAGCGTCCAAAAACCCTCACTCAGTGTATAAACATCTCATATAAATTACGTTTTTACCACCTAGGGTGTGTAGGAGAAAGGACATCCCATGTTCAAGACAGTTTTGCATATTTTGTATCGAGGACTAGACGGCTCAATGGATTTTGAAGTTGTAGTACTCTACGGATTCTTGAATTTTATGGCTAGAGGCTGTATAAAATAATATTTATATTGTATGTTAATATAAGTTTGACAAGCATGAAAACGGCAAAAATCGATTTTAGGATACTATATGGGTTCTTAAAACTTTCAATTTCAAAAATATTTTATACAGCCTCTAGCCAATAAATCCAAGAATCCGTAGAGCTCTGTAACTTCAAAATCCATTGATTTTAATTCCATGATTCCATTGAAATCCTCGATACAAAATATGCGAAATTGTTAAATGGATACTTAATTTGTTATAACTTTTAGTCATTTAACTAGCGTTTAATTAGAAAGATAATTTATCAAAATTTCAATATGTAAGTTATCATTAGGTTTGTCACTTGTCGCCCCCAATGCAATGTGTCTAATAGAGCAATGGACTTAATACAGATTTTACGGTAGATGCTCTTTAAATAAATTCCTTGTGGAGGCAGAAACAATAGGGGAAGAGAAGAGAAATGGGCAGCCCGTCCAGGCCATCCACGCCAGGGCACGCAGAGGATTGACAAGAATGGAAAAACATTCTATCGGAGGAAGGAATACAAATAGAAAGCTCAGGGAAAGGGAAATCTCTAGGAAGAAGTCAAACTTCTCAATAACACTGCTAGTGATCAACTGTGAAGTAATCGATTGATAAGATTGTGTTGTTGATTGTGAGGTAAAAGGAGAAAAGTTGGATTCAATTGAGTCGAAGGTACTAAAAGTAAACTGATAATATTACAGCTGCTCTGGTCTGCCTTCTTTCTCCTTTCAATTCACCAGAACTCTACTAAAATGGTTTTCCTGCCGATGAAAGCTTTCAGCTGACCAAAATCTGTCTGATGGTGATGTGACGTCTAAAGTAAGATGTAATATATATAGTGATACATTTGGACTGATTGTTATTTTAGTGTATTGTACTGTATTGCATCCTATCATGTCTTCTCCTATTTTAGTTTGATGGACAACACTAACATAAATGTTCTATTTTCCCTGACATACATACATACATACAAATAGTATTTCGGGAATTGCCAAGCTAGGCCAGTTTACAAGCAAGTTACCCGACTTACAAAGACAATACAAATACAATACAACATCATGACATGACATGAGTGATCACACTTTATACACAATAGATACCTACTAACTACCTAATAAAATTCTTGGAGACTTTCCTGAAAGGAAAACAAAAAGGTACGATGTGTATGTGCTAAAGACAAAATAGGGAGTTTACTTTATGCATGTTTGTATTCTGTAATCCATTCCATGATGTATGTATATGTAATAGTGGATAGTTTAAGGAGGAATGGAATACAGTGGTTAAGTAATCATGAGATTGGACCAACAACCAACTCTGAATAATAAATGAAAGAGAAGATGTGGTTCTGTGAATGTAAAAATGAGACTTCTGGGAGTTGCGTGACTGTGACCATGCAAAAGCATAGAAAATATGAAATTTCAGCTTCGTTTTCCTTTCGCCTGATCCGCTCCGACCATCCGTCCTCCTTTTCCGTGCTTTCCTATCCTTCGTCCACTTCGATTCATCTCTCGAGTCTAAACTTAACTATACTGTATAGAATAAACCTACTTTACTTAGATAGTACCATTACGTAAGTTTTCTGATCTGATCTCTCCTTCCTTCGGATTTTGTTTGAGTTGAGAGGATATAGAAAGCAAACTGATCGAGAGGATCTCGTCTGTCGATTTAAGGCGATCAGGGGTCTCGTGAGACTCTCTTCTACAAAAACACATACATAAACTATTTTCCTATATGCATACATACAAATACCTTTTTGTGAGTTACATAAAATGAAATACTATACATACTCTTAAGTCTAAAGTATCAGACTATAGCCATACCCAAACCAAATTGCCTTCTTTAGAACGATTTGGCTTAGCTTCCTTTCTCTATCTACAATTTGGGATATTGTATCTAAATATATACATACACCATTTATCTATCTAATGTGCTAATGCACCTACTTTAGTACATCTATTGCATAATATTCTTCAGAATGGCTATACCTTAAGTGATTCTTTATTGTAATAGAAGATTTTGTAACCTAATAAGTATGTATCAATGGCCTTCGTCGTTCAAAAGTAAAAGTGGTAAGTTAAGGAGACAACATTTGGGGCCAACACAGTGCATCTGTATTGTAACAGGGTATTTCCCCCACCTCATCTAAGGGACCGCAGCAGGGGTAACCCCCACGGAAAGCGCACCCTCTACAACCGGAACGACTACTAGCGA
>JAQFYC010001353.1:0-35610 GCA_034694165.1 Tomocerus mixtus | reverse complement strand
AATATTTATAAGTCTACCCGTCTAAGTACCCAATCTGCACATTTATTTATTATTAGTTATTATTAAATCTTTAAATTTTACCCACATAGTAGTACACAAACTGTATTCGTGAAATTTATAATCAAATATTTACAAGATCTTAAATTGTAACATGATTATCTAAGCCCCTCCCCAATTTATAAAATTATAATAGATCTTGATTCCCATTAGGTAACCATATAGCCATTATTCAAATACCTATTTAATTTAAAAAGAAATTGAGACACAATTAGTTTGGCTTGCAATTGTGGATATTAAGTCCATTAATGATTAAATTCCTACAGATTTGGCGCTTTAGGCTTAATAAAGGGAAATAAATCCCTCGTATGGTATTTCAAAATGAAATTCTAAATAAAAATGCATTCCTAGCCTTCAAAAAATTGAATGAAAATTTGTCAGACGCAGAAGGAAATTTGAGTTTTCGGCTCCATTTGGCTTTCAAAAGAGTTTTACTCCTCGAGTCTCGTTTCGTGGCGAATTTGTCTTGTTTGTTAGTCGTTGTGTATTATTAGAACAGATTGGAAGCATCCTTTCTCACCTTTTTGTGAGTACTCTGTGTGTGTAGGTGTACTGTACTTTATACAAAGAAAGAACACAACATACACAAGGTTCTCAGTGAGTTGTCCATGCATGCATAGTGTATATGCATAATGTATGAGAATTCTTGCTGGACTGTAGTATTTCTATATATAATAAGTATATGTACTAGAATTGTACTGGAGGCAAGATGTCGGGCGGCTTCCTTTCGTGATAATTCTACAAAAGGGGAAATGTTGATTCGCATGCAGATATTAAGTAGGCGAGTGGGCAATAAGACTCACTGGATTGATTTAGGGTACCTTAACCAACTCACAGGCACAGGTACACAGATATATACATTAAGTACAAGTACCTCATATTACACATTTTGAGAACATATAGTCGGATATTATGAAATATATTATTTATTACCTAAGTGCAGAGTGCAGACCAAGCCAACGTTTTATGTAATATTATATATATATTCTATGTGCCTATAACTAGTCATTTGTGTAGCTATAGTATAGTGTCAAGGTAAAGGAAGGAAGTTATAGCAGAACAAGACAAATGAGAAGACTATAACATTTTTACAGTCATGTACTATAACGATACCTTATATTGTCTACAGTCTACTGTTAAATACAAATATTAAGAAAATATGAACTCTGAATATAAAAATATTATTTTATGATGGACTAGGCTGGAGTGGACATTAACATTAGCACTAGTGTATTCACAGTAGTACTTTTACTTTTGTTCTAAAACTAATCCTGTTTCACTTTTTAATCCGGGAGTGTTGAGAGATTCTCATGAGATGCACACATATTTTGACAATGACTAATGCTCCCCATGCAAAAAATGTGAACACTGAAGTTGTACTGCAGACAGACAGACGTACCTTAATCGAAAGCTGAAGCTAAACCTTAAAATCTCTGACTTGGACGGATTTTGAACTGTGCGTTACTGTACTGCTTCATTTCCAAATCTATTCCATACTACATATTAGTACATGGTCCACCGAGAAAAAAATATTATGTACCTGCATGATTTCGTTGATTGTTAGCTAACTTCATGTGAACGAGATGGAGAGAACAGGAGATACGGATGTACTTATATGTTTGGTTGTGCAGTCGAAGCCCCGTCTATCACACACAAAGACTACACCACAACACATTTGTAATATTTGCAGACAACAAAGAGAATATCACATTACATCCCTTTGCAATAATACACAAGCGTATGATATAATGATATCTTTGTCCATTGCAATTGCAGTAAGCATTGAAGAAATTAAGAGTTCAATGAAAGTGGAATATCCTGCACGAAACATTTTTCGCCTTTCAAAGAGCCACTCAAAAAATAAACAAAAAATACTTTTCCCTCTTGCATATTACAGATAGTAACAAAACACTCAACTTTTTCCATAGAATTTTTCAATTGCAATTTAATGCATCTAGTGAGTGTATTCTTCCTTGTAACTATTCTTAATCTTGCATTAGGAGTCCTCGCTATAGTTCTCCACTCGAAGAAATATTTGAAAATGGAGTAGAAATGGGCTTTAGGCAAGGTGTGAAGAAATTGAGGAATTTTTGAATTTATCATTCCCAAATAAAAATAAGTACCTCAAATAGATTACTATTTTCCATAAGTGAATAGAAATAGCTAAATGAGGGTACCCTACATTCTACAAGCATTTGTATGCATCACACATGTAAAATATGGTAATCCTTGTGAAAAAATTGATTTGCCAACTAATGGCTCCTCCGGCCTTTCATCATGCAAACCGTGAATTGTTGTAAGGCGACTGCAACCTAAAATGTACCTGCAGAAATGAATGAATCACCAAAGCAAGCCAAACCACGATCATTGCAATTCTCCATCCATAAGAAGTTTTAAGAAATCTTTATTGCATCCTGTCTGTCCCTCCTTCAACAACTTCAATATCCTGCCTTAGTCTTGTCTTGCCTGACCTGCCTCATTCTTAGTTATTCTCTTTCCCATACACATTTTACCTAATTTTGATATGGCACTCAAAAATTATTGGAAATCCAAAGTTGGAATTCAATTCATGAAATTTTTTGCAAAATCAAAATGCTACGAAAAGCCCACTAGTTATACTTAAATATATTTTGTGCAAATTAAATATCGAAGATGGTTTTATGTATCTCTGTACAGTAATAGTAGCATATCTTTAAACTGTTGATATTATGTCTTCAGGGTAACACTTTTATTGAATATCTTGTCCCATCCCCTGAATATTTGCAGGTTGAAAGAATCTGAGATTGATGCAAATAAAATAATAGACATCGGACTGAAAAATTTAACGAGGCTAACTTCTCTTATTCCAGGAAAATTGCGTTAAATTTTTAGCAAGGCAAATATAATTTTAATTACAACTATCTTCATCGTCTGTCTGTATTTATGTAATGTAGATTATTTACAATGATATTCTTCTACTGCTAGTTAGTAAATAGGCAAATAGTAATTACCCAGTCCGTCTAGTCAGCGTGTGCGTTTCAAACTCTTTCGCTAACTTAGTTGGGGATTCCCTTAACATTCCCTGTAATTACACAATATTTTATTGATCCCTATCTAAAATTTCTAGGAATGTTAATGTGTGTACCACAGTTTTCCTCTCTTCGTTAGAAGACTACAATACACGATGCATTTTAATGATTTTAATGACTACCTGCTAATAATTAACAATGAATTGTGTGATAATCAAAAAGAAATTAGTCATGAACGTTCAAGATTTCGGAATTGAATGACTAATTCCGTTCTGAAGAGAATTTTTAGAAAAACGTGAAAAACAAATAGTTAGATAAAAGATACAAATAATTTAATTGTTTCTGTCGCGTCGTGTGTCGTCTGCTACAACTTTGGATTCCAGGAAAAGTCCAGTCCAGTTTCAATAGAGTTCACAGAGAAAAAACAAGCAACAGAAACAGAGCAATCCAGCCAGACCAGACGATACGGAAAGAGATAATAAATGATGATGGTGGGGAAGGAGAGGAGGAGTGTCCGTGTTTCCTAATAGAAATTCTTCCGAGTACTCCACTTTTAACTACCAGACAGTTCAGTTATGGAATAAATGCAGTTAGTTCACAGACAGAGGGATAAATACACTTAAGCGTGCAATTCTGGAAAACTAAATTCCTACAGCTTTACCAGAAATCAGAAAATTACGATTTTTGTCATAAGCAAATTATTTCATTCGCCATCATTCCAATTATGCAAACCTTCTCCTTAGACGTCAGTTTATATGGTGAAGAATTTTGGCTTCAAAATTCAGTTTACTTTACCACTCTAATAATAAATACTCATCTATTTGTACATACGGTTTTTCTTTCTATAAGTAATACCACTGAAACTAATATTTTTATAAAATATCTTTCTATTTTATTTATTTATTTTTCAAAATGTCTGCATTATTTTAATAATCAAAGTTATAATAACGAGATGACTATTTGTATTTTGTGAAACCTGGGACCATCTCGACTTGCTGCAACTAAATGAAAAACATGATTTGCCTTTGCAGTGAGATCGCTAGGAATGAAAGCCCAACCAAGCATTTCCTACTCTACCATAGCCATAACACCACCATTAACCTGTACTGTACAATGTACACTGTACAATTACACCATAAGCCATGCATATAATACATAATACATAGAATAGTAAAATAGGATGTGGATGAGAGCAGAAAAACATTATAAAGGAGAGCTGGAGGATTCGTTCATTTCATGCTTCGTGTCCTCCAGTCCTCCAATCCTCCAGCACTCCACAAACGAATTCAATTCAAATTCCTCATTCGCCATTCTCTCTGTCTGTCCGCAGAAATCCCGATTGCACATTGCAAGTGGGATGGAACTGGATCAACTGGCTCGTGCAATGCAAAACTCTCATCGTCAGACACCTTCCTTCCAGGAAGGAACTAAGCTAATGCCCTCCAATTTAAATTGCAATTCCTCTTTGCCCTGAAAATGCTACCTGTCTTACTCTCCACTCTCCACTCTCCACACTATAACTTAGTTTTAATCTCTCACATTTAATATTTATCATCATAATACTATTTATCAACAAGTGAAGGCTATCCGTAATACGTTGCCTAATGTTGTTTATTTACAATTTAAGACTTTAAACATTTGCCTAATGTTTACCGTAACGTGTAATTTCCTATACCAAAATCATTTAAAAATCAGATTTAAAAACTTGCAAAGTTGAAATCATCCTGTTACTCAAAATAGAGTCGTAATCTGAACAAAAATTTCTTAGCTTTTGAAATAAAATCACGTTTTAGATAAATAATTATAAATATGCTGCTGGAAACAGTAGCAATGTACTTTCTTTACCGCATTCTTTACCGCTTTTTTTGCAAGTCATGATATTCAGTTTCTATTAGGAGAATGATATTTCATTCCTTCACCCTTTACTTCACCTTTACTACATTCCCCGATGTGCTGGAAGGAAATTAAGATACAAAAATAGATAGAAAACACCTCACTGCATCCAAAATATTTTATCTCCATTTCCAGCGAAATTATTGCCCCTCCGGCGGAACTTTTGCAAATATTATCGACCACATTCTATTTTTGGCCATCTTTGCTATTATTTATAGACTGCGTGCGTCAAACAGATTGAGACACTGCAAACCCTTATATTAACCATTTCGTGTATAACTAGTAACACAAGCCTTGCACCGTACGCCAATATTCTGCAAACTTTGCAAGTTTGTGTGCCTTTCTGAGATTTTAAAGGAAATTTGACATCCGACCATACGCACTGTGCAAATTTCAGTGACGCTAACTAATTCGGAACAAATATTATTTTACCTCTATCTATTTGCATTCAGAATTTGCATATTACTATTCCTGTTAGTATTTGCACACTTTTTACAATGCAAGATTTTCCTATTTACTTTTAGTGATAATTCTACACCTTAAGGAGGGGCTCCATCTTTCAAGAATCCTGATTCCGGAATAACCGCTTATTGTTGCGTATTAAGATTAACATTTTTGAAATCGCCCCATATTTTTCGAGGGCGCGATTATGCAGTAATTAATTTATTTTAACAGGAACATTTACAAACTAATAAAATCTTTTTTGCCATTATTTTTTAAAGTAGGATCTTTATGTACTAAAAATGATTTTAATAGTTAATTTAATAGTCACTATTTCGGAAAATTTTGAAATCTGATATTTAAATGATTTTGGTATAGGAAATTACACGTTACATTCTGGACAAGCAAAAGATCACGTGCAAATTTCAATACAAATCTTTGTATTGACGATGGTAAGTAATACTGGATATTGTACCGGCATATAAGTACTACATATTTAGCTCCAAAAAATAAACACCCTCTTTATTTCTGCGTACATTAGCTTTTATGAATATTGAAAGCTTACATTGTTACTCTGTTTCCCATGTGTAAATATATTCATGTGAAAATGAAAAGGAAGTGTAGAGCAACCCCTTTGCGTGGCCCTGCCTCAATTTCCTGTGCTAAATCCGCAAAGGCTGCTTTGCTTGCCTACCTTTGTTTACACAACTTACTCTATACTTAGAGACTTAGAGCTCATAGCCCCAGCAAAAAGACACAACACAAAATAATTCCCCTTTATTACTTATTCCATGACATCAAAATTTTATCTTTGAACATTGAATTTTGGCAAGTTGGGCAAATTGGGCAAGTTTACATTACAGTAATATTACCCACATACAGACTTAACTATATTATTATTATTATTATTATTATTGTACACAAAGCAATCTACGAAAACCAATAACGTCGCAAGTAAACCCTGGTGTACAGTACAAACTAACTAAAATATAGATCGTCAAGCAACAGCACTACATTGTATTGCTATCTGTAATGGACAGAATTATATAGAGCAAAGTTTTCCAGTGGCAAATGAATATGTATTAGATTGGAAAAGACGTAACTATCTGTATTCTGTATACACACGGACAGGAAAACTAATTGAAAATGTACAGAATAGTAGTATACAGAATACATAAGTGTTTTGTGCAATACTCGGAGTTTGACAAGTCTGCAGTCTGCCTGGTTGTACGTATATATGTATGTACATGTATTTATCTGTAGTTTGTATATCCCCATATCAAAAGTAGTATCTTTAAGTAGGCAAGTCAAAAAGGCCAGGTAAATTCTGTACACAGGGCGACCACACTTACGTGGGAGCTTGGCACAAATATGGGTGCTCTCCTTACAGGTACAAACTTTTAGGAAATTTTATTTTTTTTCTTATTACTCGGAGGACACTGAAAATTTGCATATTATGTACTCCAATTCACGAATAAAAATACTTTAGGGACAAGTTAAGTCCACTTTGTCCCCTGGACAGAAATTAGCAGCCCGGATAAGACTTTATTTGTCAAGGTATAGACACAGGAACTATTAGTACATATTTAGTAGCCCACTACTAATATAACGACGAACAAAGTTTGAAGCTCCACTCCTGTACACAATAATAACATAAAGGTAATTTTTGCTTTCCTCGACGTGGATTTGGAAGGGTGGATCGGATTTAGTTTTTCGTTAACAGGGCAAAGGATGTCAAAGTTGTACTTCTGTACATATACCTTTATTTGTAGTGTTATCATATAGTATTGAGTATTAAAGGTGTATCCCTTATCTACATCTGTGGGGAACATAATAAATAAATATGTATGTTGTGTGTGTGTGTGTGTGTGTGCAAATGAATGCATGCAAGCAAGTCTTACGATTAGTCTCACTTTGTGCGTCTGACAATCCAATTTAACTATTACCTATGTATGTAGTTTAGGTTCCCTACGAAGGGGATGGAAAGCATATTATAGAACACTTTATATATATAAACCCACCTTACATTACACATTACACAAAAGCAATTACCATTTCCAGTAACATTACATTTCCAGCAAAATACTGTATATTAGCCAACCCAAGTAGCTCCCGTCCAACCAAAAGTATTACTTATATACTAAAACATTATATGGATTTACATTACAACTGTGCATTATTGCATTCTCCTTCCTAACTAAACTGAACTAACGTAAGTAAGTAACATTACACGTATTACAGTAGGTTCTCCTATATTATGTACTGTAGACTGTAACTATATAAATATATTGATGTGTGTGCATTACTTCCCTTTAATGTACTCCCAGCAGAATCCCAGGCAAGGAAGAGTCTTTGTTTAAATATCCGTAAAGAGAGAGAGAGTAAAGAGAGTAAAGAGAGCATAATATTATTAAAAGGTACTCCTACATAATAATATATCTATATAAGCAAATAGTATATAGATATATACTATACTATAGTAGTACAGTATTATGTAAAATGTAAGTACATATACGTATAATAGGAAGTCAGACAAAGATTCTCTGGGTACTATTTACCTACAATAGTGTATGACTGAATATAAATGTTTTGTAACTAGAGAGCTCTAATTTATCTTTACCCTTCTGTTGTGGTCTCATTTCTCTCAGTCATCATCCATCGCCATATAGTCGACTACAACAACATTAGCAGAGCAGAACTCGAGGAAACTGAGGAGAGTACATGCATGGAGCTGTCACTTGTCACTCTAATTCAAAACCTTAAGATACACCCACCCAACTCACGGCACTTACAAATAAATACAGAAATTGGTCAAATGATAGTTAATGGAGGGGGAATACAAGAAATACTTTTGCAGACACAATATTCCAGTAACTCCAGGATAATTCTTTATTTAGGACAATACAGCAAATCTTGGCGAACAAAATTTAATTGTCTAAATATGTTTTGCAATTAGAAATTTTACGAATGTCCAAATTACTTACAGACAAAATCCTTAAGGGATAAGCAAGGCTGAAAATTATTAACTCTAATAAGGACAAACATTAAACGTCTTAAATATATGTATTATAAATACATTACAAAACATAAATAATGTTAATGCAGACGTATCAGATTGGCCAAACAGCTAAAGACAGGAGAATCTATAAATATGAACTGTAAACTGAACTGTTTAATGTGTAGGAACGCTTATCAATGTCATTTAGTGGAAGTGATGGGTGATATGAACTTGATTCTCAAAATAGACGCTGTCGGTGACTGAATTGACAGAAAGATAAATCATTGATACATTTATAAATAATAAATAAGCGGCTGGTCTGATGGGAAATGACCTTGGAAGCCTTGATCTTTATTTTTTACTTTAATCGTAAGGCTTAGTACCTATGTGCAGTGCATGTGTCTATTTGTATGTCTACGTAGTACCACTGCCAAGTTAACTTTTATTTTATAGGAACATAAATATTAGGTTCTTGCGTATTGCGTACGTAGGTTGATGTTGATGTTGATACAGTTATGCTTATAAAGGCAGTCCTACAGATACATTTATTAAATCAGCATTAAGTACGTATAGAAAAACTTTTGTGATTCATAAACTAAAGTTACGAAGCAATTTGTCTGCCGACTTCAGCACTGAGACAACGATTATTAATTGCTCTACAAATTGATCGTCAAAACTTTATGATGCACATAGAAAAGCAATTAGAGAGACTAAACAGATAGAGAAATTGAGTAACAACGGCTAGTCACTTTAACCTAGACTTACTGTTTAATTGTGGTACATATATAAGTTACATTAAGTACATTTCTCGACTCTAATCTTGAGAAAAGCTTTATATACTAAAAATGTACCTACTAAATAGTAAAGTGCAAAATATACTATTAAGGTGTTAACTCTTCATGAAACACTTTTCCCAAAATATTTTACTCGATAAAAATATCCAATATTTTGATGAACCCTTAAAATTCGGTAATCGACTGTATTATTTCTACTATAACAAGAATTTCCTTACATTTATAACTAGGTAGAACGAATCTTACGTATGACGCATGTTTAATTTATATGTAAAAAGTCCTAATCACTATCGGAAAAAATGAATAAAAGGAATAAAAAGTACTATATATAATAAATACTCACACATTTTAGTCTGAGAGACGCTTATAGGGATTTTTGCCAATTTAACAACAATTTATGATATTTTTGCCAGTGAACGTTTACTTTATATTATCGAACAGGAAATAGGAGTGTTCGAGGAACATTAAAAATGTAGACACAATTGTGGGATAATATAATAGATTAATTTAGCATTAAGTTTATTGTGCATGCTTCTAATAGATAGAACTCTGTATTATTATTTAGTACGTAGGAAGGTTCTGGAATAATGAGATTGCTTCCATCCCTCTCTTTGGTACATTTGTAATATTAATGCAGACTTGTTTCAATCGATTCAATCAGTTAAGCTTATCGTGAGTACTTACTTACATTTTATTATTATGGCATAATTATTGATCGCTTTGAGGGAAAGGAAAGATACTTACGTTTACTATATATAGTATATGCTATAGTACATATAGGTCTTATGTAAAGGTAAGTAAATTGAAGTGGAGAGCTGTACATGTAACTATATAAGAAGTAATACAAGTTTCCCTGTCGAAAGGATATTTATAAATAGAATTGTGAATACGTCCTTGACTGGCTGATTGCTATTGATATTGAAAGTTAAGCTTGAGAAAGGACTTTCTTTCTATTCACATCTCTTAATCAAAAACGTCCCTTCCTATTCATATACCTATTCATATAGCTAATCAATTCCCTACTTTTGATTACGCAATAGATCAATATTAATTATAGTTACGCCTTACAAAGATTTGTTCACAGAAACTCCCACATTGCGGTGTTTGTGGCCAGGTATTAAAACTTTCTATTTAATTACTTTCTTTGGTACTCTCCTTATAGCTATCGAATAACTACTAAACTGTAATAGGTATCTCAACTCTGTATTTTACGCAATAGTCGATTTTGATCTCACAGTCTACACTCTATGTGGTAACATTTATTTTATCACTTAAAGTGGCAGAGAGAGTCAACAGAAATTAGTTTCCCTGTCTAAAAACTACAATTTAAGCGTAGAATTAAAAATGTAGTAAAATTGTGACTTGCCCGTCTTGAAAGGCTGCATTAAATCCCATTTAACATAAATAGCTAATAAAATGTATGTGCAGAGTATATGTAATAGCAAAGGTTGTGTAAATATATATTAATAAAATGTAATCGGATCCAGCATATAATTCTCATTGATACTTTTTGACATATAGTAGGGACGTAGTACTAATATAAGTAACAGCGTGGCTGTATTTCTTAGAAAAGCAGTAATACCCGGAAAAGGGCATGTAGCATGTAGTATAAAGTATAAATGTAGGGACATTTGAGGGAGGGAGTTGAGTGGAGTGCACGTGAAGACGGGAAATGCTGGGTAACTCGTGGACATGAATGATATCACAACGCCGCACACGCCGAAGAACCGAGAAACGGTGTATCCCGATAACCCGATGTACTCTACGAACTACTTACGAACAGGAATGGATGCAATGCGTGCACACGATGCCACTACTTTTATATTCTATTCTTATTATACACTATAGCGATATATACTTTTACAAACTCCGAAATATCTCTATAGTCACCTACTTAAGTACACTAATGTACATACAATGCAATCCCTATCTCTCTAACTGTACTCCCTCCACTATATAGACCAAATATTCCTTATAGGAAGACAGCAGAGGAGAAAAAGAGCGAAATTCTCCCAATTTAGATTCCACATCCGTTTTCTCATCACAAAAACTCCTTCTTGACGGAAAAATCCATTTCTAAGTGCATGTCCTCTGTCTACCTCCAACGCAACACACAACATAATCTCCATCCACATACATACGAGATAAACTCTATATGTAACTATTTATAATAAAATCGAAATTCACTAAGCATGACATGCCAAATGCCAGTCAACCAGTAAATGCATTACACGGTGTACCTTAATACAGAGTGCAAAGGCATTTCAAGGGTCACCATACAATAGATCCCACTTTGTGGAAATCTTGGAATAATACAGTTTGCTTCAATTTATTTTCAAACGGCGTTTACTAGAGTTTTGCAGAAATAAATTAGCATTTTGCTCGGTGAAAGTATAAATGAGGGATGAGGGTGCTATTGAGAGGTCAGGGGCCAATATTCGCCAATAGAATGAGCGATTTAGAGTGGCAGTCGCCTTGTAGACGGTCCCTAGACAAGTTTCCTTTAAGAGAGTAAAAGAGTTGAATGGACGTCTGTCTGGCTCTTTCTCTCTCTTTCTCAAAAAACATTGTTAGGATTAGGATTACTAATAGGATATAGGTTAGCTAATAACATCTTTGTTCAGAAATGGAGTTTTGTTTTCCCAGAATTATAGTTACTCACCTGCATTCTTCTATAGTACTTGGTACAAGCTATATACTATGACAGCCGTCTAACCTACCTTACATAATATATTGTACAGATATAAAGTATAGAAAGTGCATTTTGCAACATTCCTAATAATTTATATAAATATAGTAGTGTTTTATAAATATAACTATCATCTGCATTGTATTATGCAACGGCTGTATCTTCCGCAGAACCTAATATCATATAGTAATATTTTATTCAATTTATCTACCTACATAGCTATTCCTACTTACGGAATTTTATGTCATATCTGTACTCCCGCATCTCTCCTCCCTCCATCTTTTTTGCATTTCGATTTCCTCTACAATTCCAATTCTGTTCCGGTCTGAATATCCAAACTTTGAACTAAACTCTTCTTTTCTACTACTGAGTACTATTTTGTTCTGCATTAAGTAAAAAAGTTTCAACTTATATTCCTTCCTTTCCTTGATCTTAAAAATTTCATATTTTATGTATTTTATGTTATGATTACTACAAGCTTGACTTGGTACCTATTTCATTCACATATCATTTGGAAATCAATAATATATTACTTACCGTGAGTATTATAATGTATGTAATTTTTCATCAAATTACAATCATTATCTTTTTATTTACTGTATGCCACTATACATGTGTAATATAATATATTAGAATGATTCAGTTAATCTTGAAACCTTTGTTAAGAAATCTCATTATATCCGATCGTGGAAACTGATCATTTGCACTTAGTGCCTGTTATAATATTTTGAAAGCAATCTGTATTTTAAGAAAGTCTAAGGTTAGAGATAAGTATTTTCCTACTAAACCAACTGTGTACCTTTTGTAAAGATTTAATGCAACCGAAATTTCATAGAGGAAGGGATTTTAAAATTTAAAAGGAAACGGTAGTGAGACAGTGAGAGGGAGTGAGGAGAAATAGTAAATAGGATTTAGTACTCCTGTTGTGTTATGTGAAGGTACATGTACATGTGCTGGATTGACTAAGAATAAGTTAAGTAAGTGGAGTAGTGATGGAATTTCATCCCTCTCCTCTCTCTCTTATAATGAATACTCTTTTTCTTCTTTTAGGATTTAACTAAAACTTGTCTAAAGAAACATTTCCTATATTCCTATTGCTTTTCCACTCTCTCTATAATAATATATTATCTAGTCTTTCCACTTGCTTTTTGTTGTGCGTGGTTTGCTTGGGTTTGGTTGGGTTTCTTGGCCGCAGCCGCAATGCTTCTTCTTCTTCTTCTTCTTTTTGCTTTACTTTAGTTTAGTTCTCTCGACATGTACATAAGACTACACTTAAGACTTAAGACTATTCTGCCTGCTCTAACTCTGACTGCATGCTGGAGTCAAGTTGAATTGAGTTAAGAAAATGCTCCAGGCATTCTATTCCGGAGGACTGCACCTTATATGCAAAGTTGAATTCTGTTATGTTATGTTCTAGTGTAGTGTAGACGTAGACTTAACTTAAATAGTTAAAGAATATCTACGTACCTAAGCGCCTGGAGCTACACAACTTCCATTCCTTTACATAACTATTATACACCCAACAAAACACAATACAATACACATAAGAATACATTACATCACTCCAGCATCAACTATAATATTATTATATGTACTATGTACAGTAACACATATACCTAACATAACATAGAAATTCTAAAAAGCAGCCACATTGTGTGTATGTAACAGTGTGTGTGCCAAGTTCCATTCAACTCGTCCTCAGCGGACAAACTAAACATTTTATACATTATCTCTCTAGTTTAAATGCTGAAGCCAAGTAAATCTAATGAAAACTGATGCAATGTAAGCAGTAAGCACATGCACATCACTTTAGTATTTAACTAAGGAATAATATTATGCATAATTTTATGTTAAGTATGTATTTACGTACCATTACACAAATACACGCAGAATGGCAATGGAAAACATTCTAATATGTAAACTCTTTGTGTGCATTCTATTCCTCATGTGTAGTTACGCAGGCAATATGATTTCACATAATATGCATAAGTAGCTAAGGAATACGAATAAGTATTTAGAATCTAGATGTGTAGCAGATACTAACAAAAGTTACATTCGATACAAATTCTTACAACTTGGAGTCTCATTTACCTGTTACCTGTAAAATGAACTAATTGATGCTGTAGAAATTTCATCTGCTCTTTTCAAATTCTTCTTGCAAGTCTAACAATTAAATGAGTAAAAAAGAATAAAAGGATTCTTCTGAAGAATCATTTGCCTTTACTTTATTCTCTTTAAGAAGAAACTTCGGATGTGTCGACTGGATTGGATTTTGGATTCCACCGGATGTTTGCTAATGACGTTACGAAACATAACACAACATCTCAGATAGCGAACATTGTACACACAAGTTGTACATACAATATTCTAGCGTACTAATCTGTTAGCGTATAGTATATCTGTAATATGTAATACAATACATACACAGATTTATTTCAGTTAGGTAAAGTAGGTACCTAACCCAAGTAGTACTAAGCATACAACACGCAGGTATTATATTACATTACAGAAGATTCTCCCTAAAGAAATAGTAAAAGTTGGTAACATAGGATTCTTGGGGTTTACATGCTTAAGCAATTACCACGCTTTGCCTTTTATTTAGATTCTAATATTTATTGTTCTGCTTTTTTCTGGCGTATTCACTCAACTATTACTAATAGTGATAACACATTATGATAAGCTATTTAAGAGATCCCTGTGTGTAGAGTCTCTTTTAAAATTCACACTCTCTGTATATCCATGTTCGGAAATTGGGAAGATTGTGTGTGGAGTTTGAAATGTCTACCTGAAAGAATAATTTGCACTTTGCAGTCAACTTGAAATAAGAATTGCAGATCTATGTGCAAAGAGGGAGGAGCAAACTGACCAGTTTTACTAAATTAACCAGCATTCACTACAAACTGTAAATATCTCAAAGTTTTCAAGCTAACAATGATGTTGGTTGTATGGATTCGTTTAAATAGGCAAAGCTAAACGAAAATTGACATCTTGTAGCGGAATCTTTGAAAATAGAAAATTTTGCAACTACAGATTGTTCTATTAATTTTCAGTATTCTATATTTTGTATTCCTTTGCCCCGATATATTTTATTTCTACTAGATTCCTGAATAAAGAAGAATGAATGACGAGGGTGGAAAATAAAATATTTTCAAAGATTTACCTGTCAGAAGATTCGGAAGAGTCGTAGCGATCTGTTCGCCTCTTGCCCTTGTCGGCAGCCATGAAGTCGATATCTGAGTAATTGGAAGAGGAGGACACGCCGACATTGCCAGGAGGGACTCCCGCTTTACACCCGGCGGGGGCCCCCGCCGACCCTTTACTATTACTGTTGCTACTCTCACATTCTTCTTCTTCTGATTCGGCAGACATGCCGATGTCTGTGTCGGCGCTGCTGCTTCCGCCGCCGTCTGAACAGGAGCTACTCGTCCAACTCCCGCAACTTGAACTACATTTCAAATCTGTGACCGGAGGAGGAGGTGGAGGAGGAAGGGGAAAGGCTGCTGGAGGAGCAGATTCGCACGAAATGACATTTTCTTTTTTACTCGAAGGACCAATGAACGGATTCGGGATGGGGAGCCCTTTGGCGAAGGTTAGCCCTCCGCTGAGAGTGGACGTTGGCACTCGGGTCGCAGTGTTCCCCGGGAGGGGGAAGGTCCCTTCGCGTGCAATTTCATTGTTGTCGCTGTTGCCATTGGCCACCCGAAACAGTTCACTGTCACTCATCTCATGGTTTGGGGGTCGTCTCCTCCTCGAATTCCTTTTCTTTCCCTTAAAATCTTCTGGACAAAATTCTTTTCCTTTCCACAAATCAAAATCCTCCTCCCAAAAGCTGGAATTAATTTCTATTTATTACTGAAGAACACTGAAGGCCAACGTAGCACATAGAACACACCGACAATTAAAATGTCATCAACTATACTTGTACTCGTACATGGAAAATGGAGGCACTCCCTCACGCAAAATCAAACCAAATTCACAACAACAATCCAAACTCAAAATCACAAAATCTATTTCCAATTTTGCAAATCATCTGCAAACTTTTCTCAACTTGGTTCCTCTTTCTTTCGCCATTTCTCCTCCAAATATTCATCCCTCACTACAAAACCAATCCTGTCCCCATTCTAAAGAACACTTTCCAAGTTTTCGAAACATTTTCATTTTCTCATGATTTCCAACCCTAAATCAAGTTTATATAATAAAACACATAAGTTCCCATAAAAATTCACAATTCACTGGCCTGGCTTCCCAACTCTTAAAAAATCAATAAATACATAAATGACAGTTCTTCGTGCGTGCAAAGAATGAGTATGGTCAATGGTGGCTCATGAAAACAAATGGTAGCTCCTTTCCTTGAAATTTTGGTAGCATTAGCCTGGGTATCCGTAACTATCTGTAATTCTACATGCACTTAGCACTAGTTAGTGTACTATAGTTAGTGTAGCTTCCAAGCATAAGGGAGCAGAAGAAATCCTTCAAACCCGTTTCAGAAGATTCTGTTTCTGTGTTGTAGAATGTAGAATGTGGGAGCAAAGAACTATTCTCAATTCTCCAGACAGGAGGAGCAGTAAAAGTACACAATTGCACACAAAGCTACTTCTCATATAGCAATACAATGTAGAATACACTGTTATTATTATTTAAATGAGAATGCACAGACTTGTTCTGTATCTTCTGCATGCAAATCTGTATTTATTTTCAGGAGTATCTTTTCTGCTGTAAATAATACTTTTAACTTATTTGAATTGAAAATCGGGTGAAAACACGAAATTAGACTTTACTGAACACAATGGAAGCTGAGCTCGACGGTTTTCCGCGTACATTACATGACGTGACAAGTATTCAGTGCAAATATTTCACTTTATTTCTTTATTTGAATATTTGTGTAGTTAACTCACTTAAAGACATTAAAGAGTAAAGGCAGGCAGAATAAGTATTAATATTTCACTTATTTCTGTGTAGTGGCAGTCTGTTGTGTTAAAATAGGCAGATGAAGGTAAAAGTGATTTGGGTTTTGACATTTAAGGGTGCTATTAGTATGTTGAGGGAATATATAAATACTGTTAGTGCAATAAGTGCAATGTAAATGAGTTTTATGTATAAGTACAAGTAAGGATGAGAGAGATCTCCTTACTTAGCTTAGTTACTTAGATAGAGAATAGAATAATATAAGACACACACAAATGAGCCAAAAAGAGTGAGCCAGCCAGCCAGGGAGAGAGACAGCAACTTAAAGGAAAGCCAGTCTCAGAACAACTGGCAACGACAACTACACAAACTCCCTTCTATCCCATTTTATATTATGTATGTACCTATATATCTATCTCTACTATATTTCATATCTTACGTAATAGGCAACCCTCTACGTTCTCTGTATGTATGTACTCCCTTCTTGTATAATAGCTTAGAAATTGAGAGAAGAACCACGCAGACACAGAGAGGCCTGAACTGGAGAATTTAACTGGCTATCTTCTGTACTCAGTAACTATACATGCTTATACCTTATACATGTACACAAAATATCAGGGTAGCAATTCTGGTAGAAAATATTTTACATTGGCAAGTCGTATCTTGGAACCGTTCCTTTGCAAAAATATCCCCTACAAAGATTTAACATGTCAGCATCAAAAATACAATCGTTATAATAAGTAACTATAACATACCTAAATATATTCTCAGACACATGCATAGGTAATAAGCTGACCCCGTACTAACACCGAGCCAAGCAGATCAGCAAATGTACTTTACCCAGTTTTTTTAGACAGGGGGTATAGATTTTTGAACTAATTCCTAAACGGGCCCAATATTGCTTTTTGTGGACAAATATTTTTGTATGAAACGCTTTTAAGGGTGTGGCCCATGATTATATTTGGGAAAATGTCCATAATGTAGGACACTAGATAAGAAAACCTGAGAATCTATAAGATGGAATAATTTTATATCCCATAACATTTAGTACGGCTTTGAATTTGCATGTGTTATAAAATATTGATGAGTGAATAGTATTTTGATAGAATAAATGTATAAAATGGGTATAAAGCCATTTTTGTAGTTTTGACTCGACATGAACCCTGTCCCCTATTTTGTAGCATAAAAGTGAAGTTAGCATGCCATGCCATGCCATGCCACGTTACATGCATTAAGGAGGATTTTGCCTTGCCATTGTATTGTATCAGTACTAGGTATTCATTATTCGCTGTTCTCTGTCTGCCCCTTTATATTTATATGGTACTCAGTATATAAGTATAACGTGTATCCAGTACTATACTTTATTTATATGTGAACTCACGAACAAAAACGAAGAAGAGACAGCAGGAGATGAGCCTGGTCTAACCTTACAGCTATCTGCTTAACTTCAGCTCAGTTTTATAACACAGAAAATATATCCTGCCTGTTATATAGTACAGTAGAGAGAGAGATAGATTATGTAAGTACAGTATCATAGATTAGATAATATTATGGACGATATTCATTTTATATCCCACTACACGCTGGACTGGACTCAATGCACCAAAACTACATTACATAATATAATATTTAATATTTATTATTCCTCTCTCCATCCTTACATTTAATTTGGCTGAATTTTGTACACAGAAATCTCTACAAGTTCCTACAACGCGTACTCAAGCAGATTTATGATGAATTTGCCGATAGTAGTATAGTATTAAGTAAGGCTGTGTAAGTGTAAGGGCAGCCGAGCCACTGCACTGTATTATACTATGTTAAATCTCATGCAGCACTTAATGTTAGAGAGCGAGTTACTTATTAACAGTTTTTCAGCCAATGTCACGATCTCTTCAATTCCAAACCTAGACAGGTTCTAATATCACGACTCGAATTCATTTATACACTGCAGACTGCACTGGCATTTATTTCTGATAAATCACGGGCTACGGTATCATTAATACTAAAATACTAAAATAGTAAAGTGCCTAGAAAGTTGGAAAAGTTAACAGGGCAGCAATATGTGGATGAGACTGTCTAAAAGTGGGGCTATAGAGATAAATTCCTCAAACAATTCTCAATAATTAATTAATTAAGGTATTTTGTTTATGGATCTCTATCCGCATCACATTTACTATACAAGGCACTTAGCACATTATTAAACCACTGAAAAAGCATATTATACATAAAGATAGTAGTCCTTTGTAGGTATATCTCTACATCATGACCAATGACAATAATAGAATAGAGATACATAAGTATATGTAAATAATTGTAGATCCACCTCTTTCTTGCATCTTCCTACTAGTCATCACTATCACTGTCACCGTCCTTCCATCTTCCATCCTCCGTGGTTAGGAAATGTACTGATTTTATATTTATTGATATCATCCTATTAATAATAACAATCTGTAAGACCTCATTTTCTTTAGTGAAAGCAAAACACCACAAACCTTTACAACTTTCATCTGAAAGTCACAAATGTACAAATAAATAAATATAAAGCATCTAAGCGCAGAATACAATTTGACAATCGAGTTTTTAGTAATATATTTTTCATTTCCTCATTATGTGGGAATACTTTTAAACGTCATTAGAATTGTGCCAAATATTAATTTTTGCATTGTTAGGTATGGAAAAGGATTAAAAAGAGGAGACAATTGTTACAGCACAGCTATAGCCAGACAGGAGGAGATTTTAAGGTTGTCGGGGAGGCCTCTGTGTGTTCTTGTGTGTTGTGCGTGTGTCCACAGTCCACATGGATGTAAGTTTGCCAGGTTTGGCCCGACTATGCGTACAGGACGTCCCTACAAAATGCCCTCATCCCAAATTTTGTGTATGCTGAAGGAGTGTTGCATGTTGGTGTCTCAGAGCTATACAGAAGATATAAGCACAAATATATTTATTATACTGTACAGCCTTCAGCAGCAGCGTTTCAGCGTCTACAGAGTCGAGTCTACAATATATAGTCCTAGTTTGTGTGTAGCTGGTACATCGATGCCCGTGACATATAGGTAGAGTAATAGAATAGCACACCAAACTAAACCCACTTTGTTATTCCCCAAAGAGAACGTCGTTGGAGTTTCTTAAGAGATCTGTTCAGTGCAATTCACTCGAGGACAGAGAGCACAACCAGCCAAAACAATAGTCAAGAGTCAAGATGGTGCAAGTGCAAATGTTACATCAAAATTTTATGAATATCTCCGTGCCTACAATTAGTTAGTTTAGTTATGTAGTTTCGTCCTTCGGGAATGAGGTACTGTTACAGTACAATATTGTTATGAATTACCTTTACTATGCATTGAGGTAGAATCATTCATTATTATTATCTTTGGTGAAAGAGTTGTGTTTCTTGAAGACATTAGAGTGCAGCGTCCTGATTGTATTGTGAGTTTGCTTGAGACTTTTGAGAGCTACAGATAAGCTTAAGCCAAAGCCAGAGCTTAAGATTTCAGTTCACTCAGAATACAGTCAGTTGAGTGAGAGAGTCTCTTCAAAAATGAGCTTCATTTTTAGCCAGTTTATAATACTCACACTCTGGAATGGTAGAGAGGATGCCGCGCCCTTTAAAACTGGAAATTCTCTGCCCTGGCCACCCTTGCATTATTCAATTCCCAACATCTCCCGTCCTCGCGTTGCTTACTTACAATATAAATACCTAATACCTATCCACTCTTTCAGTCCTAAGAGAAGTCAGTGCAAAAAAATCGTACATACAGAGCGCACTTTAAATTATTTAACATTTTAGTATGAGTAAAGGTAGACAAATCAATAGTACAGTACAAATACAAAACAGGTAGTAATACTACTTTAAAGGGGGATAAGCCGACACGACATTAAGTAATGGTACATACATATTTGCATAAAATAAAAAAGTAAATTAAAGTAACTATATGAAAATTGTACTAACATTTGTATATCGAATTACCCTATTGCCATTAAAATTATAAGTTCATTTGCACAACTTAGGGAATATGCCATTTGAATAGTATGGTATTTTTACAAGAATATATCATCCCAATGAAATATAGAAACTTCAGACTCTCGTAATTTCGGGGAACATATAATTTAAATATAAGTTCCAAATCTAACTCAATGTCAGCTTAAGAATATATTTCACCTGTTTTTTCCACAAAATAGTACAATAGTTAGTGCAGTAGTCTTGAGCCTAATCTGGGAAGGTAGGTAATTGCGATTTACATTGTTTTAGGAACCGGTCGGCCGTTTTGGGGCGAGTCCAATGAAAATTAGGATGAGCTGACTGAGTCTGAAGTCTGAGGTGGGTAAATTGCTGTTGGTCTGACTAAATTAAGGAAGGGGCCAAGCCAAAAGGATAACAAGAGTGTGATTGTACCCCCGCTTTTGGTCGGGACGAGAATCCACCCTTGGGGCATTCCTCTTTTATACAAATTGCCAGCCAGCCACTCTTCCAGTTCAACTCCAGAATTTACAACACAAGATTTCCATTCAAGCATTGAAATCTCTTCATTCTCACACAATACAACACAACAACAGCAGAATCTACTATTCTTCCCGTATGATATGCTCCGTCCAAGTCCAGTCCAGTATAATAGTCTAACAACCAGTTCATTTGTATTGGTGAGGGCATCATCGTAAGCAACTCTCAAATAATGGAATGGACCTGCCTATTATTCTGTCTCAGGAATTGCAAAATATTATTTGCACAGAAATACCTACAAAACCAGATGGAAATTACTTTTGAAATAACATTCCCTTATTTATTTATTTTAATATTGTCTATATTGAATGGGACACAGAGTACAAAGCGTTTGATTAACATTTTATTGTATATTTAATATCTACATAAGACAAGGAGTTCGGAAAGGTATTTTATTCCTAATCTTCCGTCGTAATTCACATGATACAAATATGGTTATATATACAAATATATAGTACATTTAGTTAAAGGATTTAAATTCTTGCAAATGGTTTTTATAGTTTACTAGTTTCATCGTCTACAAATTCCAGTTTGCTGAATAGTTCATAGAATTATATTGAATTGTCATCAGAATTGTTTTGATTTTAACATACAAATAAGTAATAACTTTTCAAATAATAGCCAAAGTGCAAGAAAAGTAACTGTCTTAGGATAACCTGTAATTATATCAAGAGGAATTAATTAGTTGTACGGGTATTTGCCATTAGGAGACTGTTCGTTATTAAATATTATCTAAGTCATTCATCTGCTGTGTTCATTTGGTAATTAAAGGACTTGGAACAAGAAAAAGTAAATATTCTATACATAAAGTGAAGATAAATAATATTTTACTAGTAGCCTAATGTAAATATTTATTTATCTGTGTGAAACAGTTTTCCCAGCTTGCGATTTTTAATACGCGTATAAAATATTTAAAACGAAAGTGTAAGTTAGAGCATTACATCTCTGCATATTACAGCTAAATAAATATAAACGCTTCGTATTAAGCAAGTCTAGTCGGTGAGTAATAATAATCAGCCAGCATCAGCGATTGCCCAAGCAGACGACTAGACTCGATTAGAGTAAGAAAAGAAACCAGATATTCTAGCTAGTCTGGTTTTCGCATGTTTTATTTCACATTTACTATTCACTGGTTGTGTATACACTTTACATTTCATATTAAATACAAATACACCGAATAGCATACGATACATTACATAATGGAATTGGAACTGTTCTGGATATTGAGATTTGTAATTAGAGTAGAATAGCTATCTTTGATCTAATTCAAGTCAGAAAATACTAATCCCATTACCATTTGCAATCTGTACACTTGTATAGATCACATCTTTATTATGTAAGATCAGTTACATTAGGTACTATGTATAAATAAATGCTACTACTTTCTACACCCAAGCAGCAAATATTGCTAATAATTTTAATAATAATATTTCCAGGCTAAATAAAAACTTTTCTTGGACGTCATTTTTATCAATAAAAATTACGTTGTCTATCAATGTTTTCGTTATTAGGTTATTACTTATTTTTGCATATGATGTACCGAGTGACGCAAAATATTAGTCTGCGTCTTTAGCCTGCATGTTGGCGTGGGATTGGAACTACTCCAAAGATAGAAATAAAACTGTCACAAATAATTCGCATAAGCTAATGTTATCAGAATTGCTTAAACACTTGTCATACATAAGACAGGACAGCCAAGATAAATCAGCATTTGAGAGATGTGATGAATGTATTGAGTAATTTGATACAATTTAATAATTTACAGTAATGACATATTATTATTTTAAGCATAGTCATTTACTACTATCCTTTACAGAAACAGATATATTATGTAGAGCAAAAGAAAAAAGATTAATCTGGTTTCTAGGGGCAAGAGTCTTTTCGTTAATCTTCCCATTTATTGGACACAGACAGAAACAAACTGTAATATCTGTATATTTACTTTGATATGCACTACATCTGTAAAAAGTTAGGATGCTATCAAGTGCTGTAATTACATCAATCAAAAAATGAAACTATATTAATAATGTTTTTGTATTCCATTCCACTTACAAAAGACAATAACTTACAATACATTTATAGAACATGCAACACACTGACGTGTTTCTGCATATTATGGAATCGAATGCCTTTTGCAAATCCAAAAGTAAATATTGTAACTGGAAGCAAAGACAAGATTCCTTTAGATCATTGAATGCAGAGAGGCGCATGAATGAAGTGATACATTTTTAATAGCAAATAAATGAAAAGAAGGTTTTTAATGTAGTTTAACTAATAAGGGGCATGGATAACACAAATTGCTAAACTGTTTAATGTAGCCGTTTAAAACTACAGAGCATTGCATGAATTCTCAGCAAACATTATTTGCATGCAAAAAGCATGTTTTGTATTAGATTTCTGTCCCTATTTTCTGCAAAAGAGTCAATTATAAACAATTTGTGAGTATCAGAATTAAGTAGTAGCGAGATAATTTAATTAGTAGACTTGGAGCATTTGTGTATCAATACAGAGAGATCAGCTCAATCAAATAGTCCAAACGCAAGAAACCCCACTTGAATTAATATTAAATGCTGAAAATGAATAAAGAAAGTGACTAGCGTGGTGTGTATGGTGTTCTGTGTAGTGTTGAAGACTGAAAACACGTTTGCATAGTCCAACTATACCACAACATGTTCAAACCGCATTGTCCAGTCAGCCACCTAACCCGACTATCGCACAATAAATGGTGAGAACGGATAAGTTTTGCATTGTTGGGAGTTAAATAAAAGTTAAGGAGTAAAATAGTCTTTCAGTGGTTTGGTTGTTCTTGAAATAACAATTCAATTACAGAAAAAATAATTGTATAGTCCGCTTGCGCTGAAATAATTTTAACTTCATAGTAAAATAAAATAAATATTGCTAAATAACGGATAAATAATTGTTGCGAGAAAGAACTGTTTCAATTTGTGGATTGTTTTTGCAAATATTTTAAAGTGAAAGCTATCAGGAAATTTATCGAATGCAATAACAGGTGGCTTCAAAATCTCTAAATAAGCACCTATGCCAATGGGTACGTATTAACAACGTAAATTCTACATTCAAATATTTATAGCTTGTAGATTGAGAGGATTTTTTCCAAAAATGGAAAACGATATTATTCTACAGACGACTTTTATAACGAGAAACAATACTATTTAGATTTCCTATATATAATTCTAAATTTTCCAAAACCGTTTTAACAATTTCAGTGCAGAGTCGATCCCCACTCTAAGTTACATTTCCAGGATAGAATAGTACTAATAGATACTCACACAAGTATTATTCTGTAGACCGTACATCTCATTACGTGGAACAGATATGCAAGAACATAGTTTTGGCTGCCCTGTAATATAATAGTCGACTAGATGCCAGCCAGTGAATTGCAATTCCTTTTTTTGCGCGTAAAGGTTAAGGTCAAATTGATAATAACGACAAGTGGCAGGATTTTCGTTGGCCTTTGGCTTTCCTACAGAAAGTCTGACTTGAACATTCGCAAATCGCAACTCCACTCTTTCTTTCTACTCAAATCTTTACTCGCAATCAGTTCCTCCACAAAGCTTCACATACCCAGACTACTTCTTAAATATTTTGCCATTTATATGTATAGGTATGCATAGCCAGATATCGCACGCAAATTATTTTGCCAAATAAATAAGAGAGAATAATGAAATATTTATCAAAATATTTAACATCCTACTTCATGTAATTTAAAAAAAATTAAATTACCTAATGATAAAAGCATTTTCCAATGATTTCATTGACATTATTGTGAAAAGAGCGTGAATTCTTGTTCAAATGTGGAATGTTTCACTCAAAGATCACCCTTGAAAAATGAAATTTATCCTAGACTGCTTTCATTGATACATTAAATATATATGGCATTGGTACGTGTGTGCCACTGCCACTGTCATGCATTTAAACATAGTTTTTCTATATACAGCGCTAATAATTTGGATGTCTTTAATATTCGGGTCCAGTGAGCATAGGATATCATAGATCCCCATTAAGATAAATATTTACATTTGCAAGACGATGGAACGGAAACTTCCAAATAACCAAAAATTTATTCGGTGTTTTATTTTCAAGGTATACAAAGTAAGTATTTCTTTTCAGTACTATATGGACACAACAATATCAACTTATGCAGGTAAGTAATATTGCAAATTATTTAGTTAGTTCCAGAAAGTATAACGAATCCGAAATTGCAACCATAAATTAAATTTTATTATGTTTAGTTTCTTTTGATAAAAGCTAAGTTGCTGAATTTTTTGAGACTGTATCTGCTCCATGTAATTGGCAAAAATGTCAAAACGAAATACAAAATCATACTCTGCAGTGCAGACATGAAATAAAAAATAATGCTTTTTATACGCGACGTGATATCCTTCAATTCTTTATAATATTTATCTAAATTAATTCTCAAAAATAAGTACCCGAGCCACAGTATATTTAATGTTGGTTGGTATAGTAGGTAGTAGAGAATAATGTACCGAATACTTTTTATGACTAATAACATTTTTATCAGTTTAAAAAAAATGGTTACGAATGAGCAGTTTCGCTTTTCAGGTTATGATGCTTTAAAAGTAAGGAATGGGAATAAATATCATGTAAACACAGGTAGGTACCCTATTATTTAATTAATTCTTTTCACAAAAAATAATATTATGTACAATAAGAAATACTATTTCGCAAGATTTGTTTTTGCCTTATTTCAAGACAATTATTTGTAGTTAGTAGTTTATCGCATTAAAGCCAAAGCCATGCCTACCAAGTTAGCATACACATTCTAACATTAACATGATGGCAGTATTGCATGAGAGCATGCCAGGAATATTGACATGCCGTTTTCGCACAGAGCTATTGCAGTTGCAGTGTTTGTGCAAATAAAAATAGACAGAGACGGGAGTGAAAGTCCCCGTGAATTCCCTTCCCCTGTTCCCCTTCCTTCCCAAACAAAATCACAATTCCATCTAATGAACAGAATTCAAAGGAAAATCCTTAGGTACTCAAATATTTTTACAGCTCTATTCCTATTCCAATATTATAGGCCTACACTGCACTGCACTACTCTATCATCTATGCATCCAGCAAGAAGAATACCGACTTCACATCACACACATACAGTAGAGGTGGGTCCATATGACCGCGCCCGCTGGTCAATCCCGCTCCAAACGAGTTGTACAAGCCCGTCGGGTTGGAGATTTTTGTAAACGGGGCGATTTCATAAAGCTACAGTTTTACGGGTACGGTTGTTTACTTAATTATGTTAAAACTAAGCATCAGGAGCATGGAAAAGAATTGGCTACCGGCAGTAAGTAGTCGGTGGACAGGGAAAATATGCCTTTACAAACTGGAGCCTCAAAATTCTATTAATTTATTGATACCCCCAAAACGAACATTAACATCTATTTAGGATGTAGAAATACCTACTTATTTATGCATTTAAAAACTTTCATTAAAAAGCCTTCATCGTTATTGTTTACGTTAGACGACATACTACAGTATATATGTTACCGGCAAAATCGGTAATAAGGCGTTACCGGTAATGCCTAGGCAAAAACGGTAATTTCAGTTTTTGGGTCAAAATATTAATACGACAAATTTTAAGTAAATATTGAATTTATCAGTTTGATTAAGCAGTTAAAGGGGAATCAGGAAAGTGTCACTTCAACCTACTGCTATGATAAATGACCATTTTACAACCAGTTGAATTTTAAACTTTAAAGGACTGTAGTGTCGCCATTTTTCATAGCAAAAGGTTGAGGTGACACTTTTCTGATTCCCCGTTAACTGCTTAATCAAACTGGTAAATTCAATATTTATCTAAAATTTGTCGTATTAATGTTTTGACCCAAAAACTGAAATTTTAGAAACATTACCGTTTTTGCCTAGGCATTACCGGTAATGCCTTATTACCGATTTTGCCGGTAACATATACATTATCTAATTGTGCAGTTTGATTCCTTCTGCTTTCACAGGTTTAGCTAGTAATAGTAATTTGTTTATTTTATTCTTTCGACATTAATATCATTGACTAATTGCGCTTCATCAAAACACGCAACCGCACTTTCAGAACCGGTAATTATGGCTGATAATAAGCGGTTCCACTACGGGAGCGGTTTCTAAAATTAGCACACAGCGAGATGTTGACATCTGTAGCCGTGCAGCTCCTATCGGTGCGGATCCTATGGGACTGAAAATTGATGCTCTCCTCTAATAACAGCCAGAGCAGAGTGCCGAATGCGAATGTACACATGTATTCATAACGTTACGAAAGAAAGGAATAATATTATAGTGGCTCATTCGATAAGTTCGGTTGGTGAGAGAGGACAGCTGTTTTCGTGTATCTTCGTATACTTCTTGTAAGTGTGTTCAGTCGATTAACAACAAAAACTGTTTCTTCCAATTACACTTTCCTCCAAATTCATGTTTACGGTAAGTTGTTTATTTACTTTATTTTTGTAATTCATAATTAAATCAATGATTACTCGTGAACGAGAGAAAATGGAAATTCCTCCTATTTGCCAGTAAATAATTTTGACTGAATTTTGTCAACAATTTTCGATTGATATCATTTGATACCAGAGAGGTGACAGGTAATAGTAATAATAATGGAATGAAACAATTGGTTTTTCCAACCCCAACCTGTCTGTCACCTGTTGAGAGGGCTATTATTTATTTGCCTCATTAAATGATATTCACATCCAACATTGATGATTCAGCCTGCCAACAACTTTCATTTTCTTTTTTCACATTTGAGTTTGTAAATCTCGTCGCCGCTGATGAATAAAGATAAATACTCTCTCGGAGGGTCCCTCCCATGTTGAATCTTCAAACATCAAATGTCCACACGCACAGCTCATTGAAAATATGTGCATTTATTCAATATTTTGTTGAGGAATCAACAACTACTACTATTTGATACTATTTGATTGTCATTTGAATGTACTGTTATATGATGATAAAATGATGATCAGTGTGTGCTCTGATAAAATGACAATATCGCGTGCACTAATTTATTTATTGACTTGAACTCCAATACTACAATTAAAAAATGTAGTTTACTACTATGCAAATACTGCGGTTATAATAATTATATTTATGTTATGGTGAAAGTTGCTGAATGCTGCATATCGATCAGTGATTGATTAAGATGCATCAATGTGTCACACACATGCAAATTGCAAACATTACTTACAACATCATAAATTGTTAAAAAATAGAAATTGTTGAGTATGTATATTGTATAGTTAATGTAAGATATAATCATGTCTGTTTTTGTGTTTTTCAGCTCCGACGAATCAAATTGAACTCCATCCGGAAATAAGTCTTCCATCGTCAGTTATCCAGAATAATTATCCAAATCAGTTCCAAGAATATTAAAATGGATTTAACTTCGGATTCGAGTTTAGATTCTACTGGGCCAACACCGTCTGGAGCGGGACAAGAAAAGTCTTCCACGAGTATCTCTCACAATCCCACCAATAGTTCTTCAGACCTGGATGACAATTGGGATGATACCAATTCCGAAGCAACGGAGATTCTCAACAGCAGTTTCGAGGAGTCCCCGACCAAAAACTCCAGCTGCGTGGAACTGGACACCGGCCTTCTCTCCAGTTCGTCCCGAAATTTGCGATTTGAATCCGAATTTTCTTGTGTCCCCTCCACATCGAGGCGGGATGAGAGTGAAGACGGAAATTGGGATGATGATACGGATTTGGCCGACGATGCTGACGACGAAGTGAGTCTTCCAGGAAAAGCCGACGCGGGCCCTTCCAGTTCCAATGCTACCAATTTCTTTTTCCCTTCTCCGACCCCTGCTCCGTCCACTTCGTCTTCCTCATCTGCTGCAGCGGCTGCTGCTTCTGCTCTTTTATCTCCGGAAGCCCTGTTGGCAGCTGAAGAAGCAAGAAAGGCAAAGGAACTTTATAAATCCCGACGGGATGTTGAGGAAGAAGAACGGGAGAAAATGCAGTACGTTCAGCATTCACTTACGAATTCTGTTTCTAATAATTTGATGTAAACCTGGGTCAGACTTACAATTAGTTTAACTGTTGAAATGAGCCACAATCGTATAAATTCTATAAATAATTTATTATTCTTTTAAAACAGAGTTCTGGTTTCAAATTTCACTGATGAACAACTCGATCGCTATGAAATGTTTCGCCGCGCAGCTTTCCCAAAGGCTGCTATCAAACGGGTAAACTTAATCTACGCTGTGTACTAATTAGGCCAATTTTTAAAAGAATTGTCCATAATAATGGATAAATATGCAAGGTTCAAACTATGCAAATAAATGAAATAAACATAAATTCAATTCGATCTAAATACCAATACTACCGATACAATAATAAATATATCGTTACTTAGTACTTCTTCAGCAGTATTATTTAGTATTTACATAGTCTTTCTACGAAAAACAATTTTTGTGTAAAATATTTAAGAATCAATCTTAAATTGGTATTGTATTGTTTACTTATCAAAAGAAGTATAAGATGTTGGTTTAGTTAAATGGTTAAGCTTATGTTCATCGATTTTTGGTTTTTTCAGTTAATGCAAACTATCACCGGAAATTCGATTTCCCAAAACGTTGTGATTGCTATGTCGGGAATTGCAAAGGTTTTCGTCGGGGAGCTTGTCGAAGAAGGTAAGTTTATGATCTACTTATATTTGCTCTATTTTGTATTTTCACATTTAAATTGTTATGTAGCATATTCAGTGCGATTACCGCTTTGTAATTCTTTTCGGGAAACGTTTTATGGCTTGGAATGTCTTATTGAAAATGACAAATACTAATTGCTCATCTACTTCTAGCATTGGATGTGATGGAAAGAACTGGAGATTCGGGGCCAGTCAGACCAAAGCATCTCCGTGAAGCAGTGCGAAAACTCAAAGGAAAGGGGAAGATGATACCCCACAGCTCCACAATGCCCAGTTCCAGATGCCGCAAATTTTCTCCGTATCCACTATAATATGCCATCAAGAAATTTCGGAGTCGTCTTAAGACTTTTGAGGAGAAGAATCAGAAAGCGACAATTAAATCACACAAGCTAATTTAAATCAGTGCTAAACGTAATTAAATTGAAATCTAACAGTTACTAATTCCAGTCAAAAATATTTTTACTTTGTAGTAAGTTTACGTTCTAGTTAGTATTTGTATTTACTAGTCTGGTCACATATTATTGAAAATTGACTTAATTAGTTATAGTTATAAAACAGGTTAGAGAATGTTTTACAATTTCTACAGCTAACGTACACATAATATTAAAAATTCGTATGAAGTGACACGTTTTCTATTTTAAAAACTGACTTTTTCTAACAAATGCAGATAAATTTAGAATAACAAAATAGTTCAAAAATAACTTGACCTATAAACTGAAACTTGTATTCCATTACGCAAAATTATTTTGGAACAATGTGTGCATTCTCTTCTTACTCATTTCAATGTTTATCCATCCAGAACAATATGTTAAATGAAAGTTAAATGTGACCCTAAGTTAACACAATAAGTGATATAATAATATGCAACACGTGTTAGTCAAAAATTGTTTACTGCCCAAGTCAACTACAAACTACGCAACCCAAAACCAATTTTTAAGGTTCCTTGTGTATGTACGTCTCACATTCAGATCTGTGTTCAATAGGTGCACGCTGCGCGTGGACAATTTCCCAAGCAAACGCCTACAATGCAACAAATGTTTGCAATCAACTTCCTTATTATTTAATTTTTACAAGTTGTATGTCGTGGAGATGTTGTTATTTTTGCGAGCTTTGATTTTGCATATTTATGCCACATAAACTTGAACTACTTCCTTCCACGTTGTTAAACGTGGGATCTGTAATTATTAAGTGATCTTTGAAGTGATTTTGTGTTGAAAATGTTTGTCCCCTAGCTCTTACTAAATATCCATGCGAATTTCTACATTTTCAAAAGGTCCATTTATGGCTTTCCTACAGTCATTGTCATAAAGGTCATTGTATTTACATTTGTTAACTAATTCGTTGCTATTATTTAATAAAGTTAAATATGTTAATTGTACACGATATTGTCCTAATTCACACTTCCTATTATTGTCATAAGGCATTAATTCAACTATTTTAAAGTTTGCATTGAAATCCCATGGACTCGTCCACTATAAGACTCGCTTACTCTGAATTTGAGAGAAAGCTTGATTTTTGATGTTGTTTGTTTTGTGGAGCATATTATATGAATTTATTATCTTTCATTTAAGAAATAAATGCATGCGCCATTTATTATACATTGTTTACACGATTTATTTAGAACAGTTACAACACAGTTGACAACATTTATTAATTAGGTACACAGAGTTCACAGATGCTTATAACAAGTTACATTGTAAATATATTTAGATGATGAATCTATTTTGTAAGGATATCAGACCAGGCTTAATTGTTCATAGCATCCTTTCTCAAATTGGGAAACTGGTATCGTGTTTACACGGAGTGCAAAACAATTTGGCGCCAAATGAGATTTTCTTACTAAAGGCTAAGTTAAGTGTTAAAATACCTGTTTTAGATTTTCATTGGCGAGGATAAGTTTCCAAGATCTGAGAAAGGATGCTTCATTCATTATTCTAAGGTATTTGGGAGTAGAAACATTAAACATTTAAATAGAAAGATCATGAATAGTTTGTAAACACAGAATGTTTATGAGTTGACTGAAGAATTCATTTTTCTCGTGGGGGTGACCTAGTTCCAGAATCCGCAAACGAATTCTCATCCCCACGGATTACGTCTCTCTTCGGGGAATTTGCAAGAATGCTTCGAAGCGCCGAGGCGGGACTGGTCCCGCCATCCTGTTTCCCACTGGAACTGGAGAAGGGGACACAACTGGAGCCCCCACTCACGCAGTGACTGCTGCTGGACTGACTTTGTGACACGGTGGAGGGGGAGTCGCTGTAGCTGGGCTCGCAGTCGAACCGAACACAGAGCCTCGTCCCCGCATCCGATCCCACCTCCGAGAGTTCCAATGACTCCCGCCCACTTCCACGCCTGTGCATTTTGTCCTGGTTTCGGTTTAGTTGTTTCTGGCAGAATTGGGCGGAGGGGCGTCTATTCGTCCGCGTCTCGTCCACCACCACTGCCCCACCACGGGGATGAGCCCCGCCCCCGGAAACTTGTTCTGCTCGCAGTCGTTGTTGCTCCACGAATTGCTGCTCTGCGTTCAGACGGGCTCGGGCGTGATTTTGTTGCTGCCGCTGGAGTATAGTTGCCATGTTTGCATTGCTGTAGGGAACATTGGCAGCGTTTTGCTGAAATATTGCAAAAAATAAATTTTAAATCCTTTTTCACGCAATATTTACTGAGAATATTAAATTGGCACATAACTTCATTGTGCATGTAATAACAATTATAGAAATTAATTACTTCACCCATTATATAATTATAATCACCTTGCCCCAACTCTTTGTACCACTAAATACCTATATAAGTCGCATTTATAATTCATTTGCCTCCTACTCGAGTCATTAGTAATTTATAAATTAGTATTAGGGAATATGTTTATTATTTTATTGTTTTATTATTTTATTATACACTAAAACTATTTGTAACTTACCCACAGGAGTGCCTCGTAAGCCGCTGTCCCTCTTCCAGCCCAATATTCTTGAAACTGAGAAAATATGACTATGTACGCGTACACCTGAAATAAATCATTCAATTTAACTTTCATAACCACAATATCATCACACCAAACAAGATGAAAATCAAGAAGAGTAAACGTTACTAAGCCATCGTGTGTAGTACTACATTAATAATATGGTACTACGCCATGATGCCATTGTAACGTTTCTTTCCTCCAAATCTTTTCGCCCATAACCAGGGGAAAAAGAACGCCCGTGCCACCACAAACCACAATTGGGGCAAAATATAAAATTCGAAAACTGGATTTATTTGGCGAAATTCTAATTTTATTTGTTAATCTTTCTAATTATAATTGTAAGCTAGGTAAAGTTTTAATTTTGAGAGAAAGTGTGGGAGGATAACGAGTAGTTAATACATTTTAGGCATTTTAACGTATATTATTGTTATTGTAGTATATCTTATATGATCGTGCTTTGGTAGTAGAGATCCAATAAGTAACATATTATTTTAGTAAAAGATTATTATAGTTGAAAAATAACTTTGAAGTAGATAAATAGCCAAAGGAAGTGAAGATTAGCAAATGAATATCTTCTCTTCCAAGAAATGGAAATTGCAACTACGCTCTACTGAGAAATATAATGAAAAATTAGCTAATAATAATATTCCATTGTGCACATATACTTATATAATATCAACAAGTGAATACAATTAGGAAAAAGTGAACTAATTCACGCATATATTGTAGTAGTCTTGTCTTGTCTGAAATATCTGGACGGAATTAGTAACCGTGCCGCTCGTCCTACCTTGAACTTGCTATTCTTTATGCATCAGGAATTCCTTTTATTAATTTAATCCCTATTACACTCTAAAGCCAAGCATTTAACAAACACACGGCAGAAGCATATCCTAAGATATTTTTGTTGCCTACAAAATAGGGGTTTTGCGAGGATAATTAATCATGTAACATGCATACATGCACAGGTACTAGATCTCTACTGATGTAATGTAAATTGTATTATATAATATTATACTACTACAATTATATTAATTATGGTAGTCAGGGACTATTCATATATTATGAAATTATGAAATTAAGAAATTATGAAATTATGAAATTAAAACTAGAAGCAAAACACATTCTTTGAAAGACATCAAAGTGCAACACATAAATTCTGTTTAGTGCATATTTTATTATAATAGGATGTTTAAGAAAGCAAAGATTAAGACAATATCGTAAGTAAGTGTATTGACAGTTATTTGTAGTTGTCGTAAAACATAATGATATATTTAGTAGAGTGTAATAATTGCATAAATGTTTACAAGCTGAGTCTTGTAATTTTTGTGCACTACATTCTGGTGTACGTTGATATTTCTGTAATCTGACGCCCTACACTAATTATTCACGACTACAATATTTAATTTCTGATGATGTTGTCTGGCATAATGAATATTTATTTTCTGAGCTATTTCTCCTCGTATTTACATAATAAAATAAAATAAGCCCTCGTTGCATTGCAAAATGCATTCTGAATGATCTCAGCTTTATTGGGCACTAAACTAGTGCTATTATTTGTGTAAATATGAATCTTTAATGTCTACTCTCTGGAATTTTAGTGACGCTCACACATGCACACAATTATACTTAAATAGTCAGCTTGTATGCATGTAGATGAGAGACGTAATGTTTATTATACGCACACGTAAGTATGCTGTTATTGTTAGTTCCCTATAATCCCTGACGCTTCTCAGTTGTGTTTCTTAAACCGTCTCTCTTATATTTGCAGAGTGTGTTAATCTGTGTGTACCTTCCACAAAACTAATTACGCTTGTCTAAATATTATCATCTTCAAACTAATTACAGAATTACAGCATAATCGAATTGGCTTGCAAAATATTAAACATCCTTCACATTTCCTCTTAAACTCGATTTTAAGGTAATTGCATCTACTGTATGTATTATTTGGAAAAGGATTACACAATACTATTACATAAACGTACGTATATACATAATAAGTCATTTAGTTTGCTGAAAATTCTTCAAACAGCTTTCAATTTTCTATTGGAATCTCAACTAACCAAGAAAACAGTAAATTGATATCTCAGCCGAAGGCTCTTTTAAATTACTTTGTGGTTTTCTAATTAACTTAAGCGAGATTTACTTCAAGCGGATCATATTTCCCATTTCCCAATACGTTTCTCATCTGATCTGAGATAGCAATAAAGAAAATTGAAAGCAGTATAGTGTAGTCTATTCAATTCAGTATTTGAAAAACGAAGATCGAGTTAAAGGATTCCATTATTATCACATCAGTAATTATAATGTCTATCTTGTTTGTGTATTTATTAGCCACCGGAATTTATTCTGCACACCAAACGAATTTCAAATTTCTTGGATCTGCCCCCCGCAAATTGTAATCAAGGTATTAAGAAATTTTTTATTTTCCTGTGAATAAAGTAGAATAGATTCTCTGCTTGTCAACTGCATATTCTATTTAGCGTCAAATTGGAAAAGTAATAGTAGAAAACATGACATGGCAGAAAAATATCAAAGTTCCCTTCGCCGTCAATATAGTTAAATATGTAGATAAATGAGCAAACAAAATACTATTTCAATATTCATTTCAAAAATATTCAAGAATTCAGGTTATTACTATTCAATTCTATTGTTTATATGACAATTTTAACAATTAGTTCACACAGGAGGT
>JAQFYC010001352.1:0-35620 GCA_034694165.1 Tomocerus mixtus | reverse complement strand
TGTTCCATTTAATGATACTTTGCGTGAGAAACTTATCTCGACAAGCCATTCATTAGTCTTCCTCAATTCTATAGAGAATCCATTGTCATTTTTAAATGCATATTGGATGGAAAGAGTATATCACCATCACCATAGTATATTTCATATACTTATAAATATGGATGTAATAGTCACTTTAACTTATGTACTGTATTACTACATACAATAAAAGTCAATTCCCTTTGAGTGAATGGAAAATGTGTCAGATTTGAGATTGGCTGGGACCACCCTGAATTGTTTCGTTCATAGTTACCTGTGCCATTGTTTAATTTGGTTGTATTTTTCTGAGTCGATTGACTTCTGCATCTCTCACAGAACCGAATGAAGATGCTACGTAGTCACTCAAGCATTCAGAATCATAATAGAAACGTTACTTTTCTACTTTGTATTGTCAGAGGGTCAATAATTGAGAGATTTTAGTTTGGCTGTGGATGTGACTGTGAGGCCGAAAGCATGTAACAAACAATTGTCAGTTTCGATTAACATATTTGTGCAGAGAGCTTGCGTATCCATCAACTTTATAATCTTTCCATTCCACTGTAAATCTTTTTAAAGTAGACTTGATGCCATTATAGTAAATATATTGGCACTTGGCACCATTATTGAAGAAGAACGACGATATGGTACACAGTTCAATATTATATAGACTTGTATGAATAAAAAATAGTACCTGAACATATAAATCCCTGAACAAATAATTTCTACTTGTAATTTCAGTTTCTTGTGTCCTCTGAGGTATTAATAGCAATTATTTTAGTGCGGGAGTTACTCGAAATAGCCCAATAAAACATCAGTCTTCATCTCTTGTTTATTATTTTTAGTTGACCATCCATATTACAGCAATTTTGCATCTATTGGCTAAATATCTAGTTGGAAGTTCAATAATTTCTTATAACGGATGACCTTTCTATCTGTTGTCTTGTATACAGTAGTAATAAATATCTGGTATAAATTATACAATTAGGTGTTTTAATTACAGGATATAAACATTTTATTTTTAAGCATGCAAAAGTGCTTGCTTAGAAATGAACATTTTTCTTGGATTGAAGTCTACTTTGAGGGCCAGTAGTATTAAGCACACATATAAATCAATTGGAGCATGTCAATAGATACATGTATGTAGATATTGTTTTGTCTGCTCGTGAAAAGTATTGGTCCATTGGCCGCAATGTTAGGCACTTAAGCCACTGCATTAAGACGCCGCGTGCTTGCCCGATAGGGCTAACTCTCGTAGTGCGTAGGAGAGACGAATGTATTAGAAAATAGTTTTAGATCCTTATAGTACACCTATTTACTTATTAAAATCCTTAATCTGTCCAGTATTCCAGTACTAGTACTTCAGTACTAACAATAAGATATATAGATGCGTATATAATATAATAAATACAGATGTACTGTGTATTTATTTCATATATCATAGACACAGGCAGCCAGACTGGAGGGAACCCAAGAGAACAGATATGACATGAGTTGTGTTGTCTATGTGAATCCTGACATGTCGACTTTCTTCAAAAAGCGAAAGTTAAAAAGTTAAGATATTCTTCTCAAGTAACCGGATCACTGCCGCACAAACACACCCCTTGTGTTACGTTTGGTTTACATAGAGTTAGGGAAACGCGGAACGGGCAGGCGAGTAGAGTAACGTACAGAAAAACGTCTAATCTCAATAGCTAAGAGACAGAATATAAAATACTCAAAATGTAATATTGAGCGAGGACGCGTTGGATTTGTAAAAAAGCAGGAGGAAACTATACAGTCGACACAGCCGGTGCCAAAATTTTTCAATAGGATGTTGGTTGACTGCATAAAAAGTGAAGAAATGAATAG
Source organism: Tomocerus mixtus (assembly GCA_034694165.1). Lineage (NCBI taxonomy): Eukaryota > Metazoa > Arthropoda > Collembola > Entomobryomorpha > Tomoceridae > Tomocerus > Tomocerus mixtus. The sequence continues at coordinate 33,754 of JAQFYC010001352.1, read as the reverse complement.
ATAGTTCAATAAAATTGACTTGCGGTCCCTGTGTCGGTCCTTTTCTCTGCTAGATAAAATGTAAAAGAAATTCTTTTCCTTAATACATGATCTGCTGCAAGAGTTTTGTTAGTGGGTCCTCAGCTGCTAGCCAAGCCAGGAATTTATATTAAGCTGTGGTGTAGTGTAGTTTTGTGCTCAGGATTGGTTTGGTGTGGTTAATGTAATCTAATGTAATGCAGCAGTACATATTACAAAATAGCTCCGGTAAGGTCTGTATTTGCAAAAAATACCTTAATCGAATTTTCATTTTGTGTATGTTCTGTATCCCACATTTCTGCAGGAACTCTGTAGGATATCCTTTCTTCTTTTCTTACTTGAGCAAAAGTTTCCCTAACAAAAAATCTTAAAATGCTTCCAAAGTAGTGTAATAATATTTGTTCCGCCACACACAGAGCAGATTGGTATGGGCGAGAGCAAACCACAAGTTATTAAATCGTATAGCTCTGCTCTACTCTCTTTTAACTTAAGATGAGTCTCTCTTTGACTTCTGAGGGTTGTATTGTGGTGCCTGGTGTGTCATCGCGTAGTCAACTTCTTTTACTTTCCTCCTTCCTCCATCATTATAAGGTCAATTTCAATTTCAGCCAGGATATTATTTTTTCTTCACTTCCTATGTACATGCGCTACATTATGTAATATCTAAAACCTCTGGATTTTATTATCATATAAGTTTCCTAACCTAGCGTGGGCATTAAGTAAGAGTTTCTTTAGCCAATATGATCTACCAAACCTCTACAGAAAAAAATCAAAAAAAGACACCATTCCATATCACAAGCCGAAATATCGTACCACATTAAAGTGGGCGGCGATTTTCTCTTCTTTAGGAGTTAGGAGACTACCGATACCGAATACTGATAGGGATAGGGATAGGGATAAGCAGAGCAGAACTAACATAACAAAAGTTTACTTACGGTTGTTACGTAACTTTCCTAGGCATTTTCTAAATTGAAATGGATAGAGTGACTTAAATTATTATCGTTACAGGATATTAGTTGCCTAATGTTAAGGTAACTTACCTAACTTAAACGCAAGTGATGTAAATCCAAGTTAATGTTTAACCCTTTGCATTACATGTGTTACGTTGCTGTAGAAAGCATAAATAGTCGGCAGAATTTTCGTCCGATAGAAATTCATCGCATTTCTGTGGTTTGGGTTGGTTTAGGCCCGTCTTTTCACAACCGGGGTGGTATACACTACATTACATAGTAAGTAGTTGTAGCTTATAAAGACTTGACTCAACTCGGGCAGGTTGTTATTTGGTTATTATTATTAGGCATTGGATTACAGGTCGGCATCAGATTATGGTGCCATCAATATCAACATTTATTTTATGCCGCCCTAAAATTCGACGGTGGCCTGGCCATACTTATTCTGACCTCACCGAGGAGCCTTATGGCTCTGTGTGGCTTGGCGTGCATCCTACTTGATTACTTAGGTAGGACAGAACTCTTTTCCGAACGCTTGCCGACCTGAATAATAAACCAATAAATCCCTGTAAATGGTCCACAATCCTCAGAATCCTTACAGGGCTTTGATTTTTCTGGATTCCTTACCCATCCATCGCTTCTTGTGTTTATGTAATTCGAATTTTTAGGTTAAGCACATAATATGTATAATGTACATACTCAACCCAAAATATTAAATACAATACATCTAATGTTAAATGTATAGTCTCATTTCTCAAGTATAATGCTCATTACCTGATATTAATTACCCATGTAGGTATTTAAATATTTGTATGTACAACCAAATATCAATTTTTAGATTTGTGTCCCCACAAGATTGCAGATTGTCTAGTTTGTAAAGATACAACAATATATAGTAAGTACAACGCTATAATAATTTACTGTAGTTATATGTTATATCTCCTGCAGGTGGACACACATTACTTAATTATCTGTGGCCAGTTAGAGAAAATTGATTTTATTGGTATGCATATCATAGTCATAGTGCAATTATAATTGGCGTTTTTTGACAATAAATAGTAGATGCTAACAAATTACTTACTCCAGTAACCTCATTCTCATTTTTTCAACCAACAATGTGCATAATGCTGAATAATGAGGCATTCGCATTTGGAATCCCATGCCGAAAAAGGCTTTTGTCACAAGAATTTTTAAAATAAGTGTATGACAAAGGGAGTGATGTAATGTTTGCTTAGTACTTCGTGTTGATTATTGATTGTGCAATGCAAAGCGCAGATTTATTAAAGTTTAAAAACGTGTATGACGAGCTAGAGTAAATCATTCCGTTTTCAAAAAATATTATAAAGACAAGTTGACATTACTGACTATCAATTTTACTAAAATAAGTTACGACTCTTCTTAAATTCAGGACAAATAAGTACCTAGAATGCTTTCGCTAAATGGTCTTAAGAGAGGAATATGATTAAGTACATATATAAGATTAAGTATAATATGATGATGTCCACTTCAAGTACCCTTTATAAGGTTTCATACTCTCTTTTCATTACACTCAATATTATTTGCTCAATTGTATTATACATATGCATATTATAGCAACCGAAGATTTTATCTGATTTGAATTTACATTAAAAAAATAGGTAATGTAATAAAAAATTAAAGCGATGTTTTGCCATTTTGAGCCAAAACTGTAATGCAATGGACGAAAAGTTCGTTGCGTCTTGCGTGTATTAAATTGAAGCAAGAGTGTCTGGCTACTAACTAATACCCATTAATTATGTGTTCACATTCACATACAGAAACTAGATTATCATACGCAATTTCATGACATGCACCAACATCGTAAATACTCTTGCAGTTAAAGTGTTTGTGAGGATATCCTTGTCGTGACTGTCTAGTGTCATGTAAGTTTGTTCTTTGTCACTGTTCTCGTCGTCTCACCGCACCGATCTGATTAATTTCGAGTCATTTTGGCAGCAGACTTTATTATTACATCATACAAAGTAAAACTCATTGTGATATCGTGCTTATATGGTAAGAGGACAACGCAACGTATTCTTACTTATTTTACTGTATTACATACAGACTCACAGCATAACAACGTCATTAACGTAATGGAAGGTATAAAACAATACGCTAATTGTACCGCTGCACTGCACTGCTGAACATTATTTTGTGATTAACTGTTATTGCTTTTGTGACGCCGGTCTTGACGAATTGAACTTTGCTTCAACCTATAAGCATTGTATTATATGTAGCTGGAGCCTTTAGTATGGTACTTGACAACAACAAGCATCAAATTAGACAACGTAGTAATAAAGTAACAGAAATTCTATTTATTAGCCGAGATTCCGGTAATATTGGGAAGAATGACGATGATAATAATAGCTTAGCATGTTCCACATTTGAGATTTGGTAATGGTGAATTGGATTTCTATGCACCTATACGTTGTTTCAGAGGTAACAGAAACAATTTTATCTTTTATTTCATACGTAGTTACAAATAGCGGATCCCTTTATTCCTATAATGGATTTGGATTGACCGGAACTCTCCATGCATGCTTATAATGTGATATGGAAAGGTGAGATGATGTGAACAAATCATGCCATAAAGCACAAGCATGAATTTACCCCTATACTACTGTATAACATTATTAATTCAATTATCTGTACTAAATCTGTATAGTCTCGCTCTGACAAGTTAGTTTTGGTAATTAAGAATAACAAATAGAGGTCAATAATTCATATGTCCAATAAAAAGCAGCAGATTGCCAACTTCTTACTTCATACTTTAATTTAATATTTCCTAAGAATGCTACTGACCTTTTTACAAAAATTATTTACGAGGTATGACGAATTCCAGATTGATAACATCTATTAGCTTTACTCTAGTAAAAAATATTGCCACTTATCATTACTTAAAATGTGTCACATTCATACAATTAGCTAAGCTACCTACTACCTATAGCAATACAAGTAGCGTTAGGAGTTACCTATGATACTATGTATAACATTGCTTTAATTTAATCTGGATTACAAAAATGGCATTACATGCGAATAATTAAATCAATCCTTTATTATCACCTACTGCAATATTTAGGATTAAATCATACTGATGATATCATAGATGTGGTGTACTAGAAGACAATAAATGTAGGCAGTCTATATAACTGCAGTAATAATAATAATAAAAGAAACAAAATTTAGATAAGCAGGAACTTATTGCTTGTATTTAATATATACTAGAATGTTCCTTATAGCATAGCAAAAACAATTTAATTTTAATCTGAACACTCACTATATAATAAGCAGACTAAGGATTACAACCCATGAAGACTGTGTTGAAAAAGTTGCTTGCTCTGTAGTCTATGTAGGTAGGTACATACTAAAAATCCTATGAAGCAAACATTCCACTTATTTTATGACTTATTAGAAAATTGGTAATTAATAACATCTCTCATTATTTCACGTTCTGTTAGATTTTGAAAATTGAATATAAAACTGCCAGTTGAGTGCTACGGAGGGAGTATTATCGTAGTAGTCGGCAGGTCTGCACGGTAGTTTAAGTGTTCAACAGCATTTAGATAGGGAAAAGTTTTTTAACACTGAAGCATGCTTTGATGCTCACTCAGCTCAGTTCTTCCCGAGTTTGCTCCAACTCATCATTTTCTTATACAGGTTCACTCTTTAGTGAAACAAAAAGACAAGTTTTTAATTTATGACCCTCATAAATTTCTTTTGACTTCCTGTGGCTTTGCAGAGTGTCACAATTCTACTCTTCAGTCTTCAACATTATCAATAGCTTATACTCTACTCCACACATATAGGTATCTAGTATCTAGCTATCTTTTCTACACCATGCAAGTGAGTATATGATACCCTTTTATGTACTGTAGCATGGAAAGAACCTTCCAGTTTGGTTTCAGCTCCCTTTTATTCTTCTTACTAATAGCCATGTAGACATTTTCGTTAACCCTACCCAAGTTCGTTGCGGTTGGTGGTGGTAGACTCTATTTGTTCATGTCAAATTCATTTATTTCCCTAAATACTATTTCACTACCGAAAACTTAGGTCAGTACAAATGAAACACATACAAAAATGCTAAGGTTAATGTTGATGTGAATTAAAATGAAATACTGCTACTAATAACCAGGCTTTTTGGTTTGATTATTATTATGGTATAGTGCACGTACGCTTAAACTATAGATTACGGTACGAATTTACGAAAAAGAAGGAATCTTCAATTCAAAATATTTACTATTTTTAAGCATGAAACTTATAAGAGAGATATTAAGAGATTTCGCTACAGGTGACCAAAATTGCTTGCAGTAGTGCAAACAAATAGTAATCTACATCTTTAAGAATGTATAATAGATGCCCTGAAACAATGTATCTAAAAGTGTACCTTAAGATATGAAATGAATTATTTCAATCTGTCTGCTAATAAAAAAGCATCCATTAATATTGCATGTATTTTGATGAATACTGACTTGAGTGTGTACTTAAAGTACTGCCTAATACCTACATAAATAAAATTGGTACCTATTTAAGGCACCCAATGAATTATGGTTATAAAATAAATCTATCCAGTCCAAGTCTCTCATCTCTGTCTATCTTACCAAGCAACAAAGGCATAATAATTTGTATGAATTTAAAGTACTTAGGTTAAGCTGTAAGCAAAGTTAAGACAAAAGATGTGTAGTTAGTACCTACATATCTAATACTAAATAAGTAGTGTAGACAAAATTGTAGATATCAGCTTTGCCAGAAAGCCTGAACCGGTTAAGTTGGAGTCAAGCAAGATTCACAGTGTTAACTTCATAACTCAGCAAAAACTATTAGGATTATCAAACTATGAACAATGCATTAATGCATAGAAGTTACGTGTAGTCGATTTCAGTTAAGCTATTGTATCCGTAGCATAATAATTTAAAAGTTTTTGTGCTACGATTTGTTTTCACTTGTTAAACTCTTAAGCTTCATTGCCTTTGCTTGTAATGCTTGTAACTTGTAACTTGTAAATAATAATCCAGTGAATTCATGTCTAACTTAGTTGTAATTACAATTAGCTTATCTACTGACATTAGTGCATGATGTACCTACGATAGATAACAACAAAGTAACAACTGACAATGAATGAGTTTTGACTAAGTAACAACTTCGGCAGTTCAGTGTTTAGTCCAGATACTTAAGTGCAGTATATTACAATAAATGCATAGTTTCGGTTCAGATACACCGAACATAAACACAAGAGCAGAAAACATAATAATATTTTATTCAGTTGTGTTTAGCTGGAGGTAGACATTAGGAAGAGGACGGTGTAGTATTAATATGCTTGTATTAGAAGGCGGTGCGGTGCGGAGCAGGCTATTTGAGAGCCGTTAGCACTACGACCGACCTGTGATTTCAGATTCAATTATGATGAATATTCTCCACACTGCAACTTGTCATGCCTCGAGCACTCTCTTCCTTTTACATACAATTCAGGACAGAGTGCATTCATAACATAGCATAACTCCCTTGAAGATGTTATTTTATGGTAGGGAGAGGCAGGAACAAGTACCTATGTGAATGTGTTACATCACCTCTTTCAGTCCATGTATCATTGCTGAATATTTGATAAATAGTGTCTTGAAACAATTTGAACACTTACAAACAATTAGACACACCTACCACACACCATACGTAAATGGTAGACCTGACACATAAGAACAATCGTTCACGTCTAAAGCTTTTGGAGAAAGCATGTAAAAGGCAAACTTTCCTTGGTGATTTGTATCATTTTCCTAGTATGGGAGACAGTGCGTAATTACTAATTGGACATGTTATTTGTGCTATTTATAAAATCTTTATTGATGTAGTCCATATTTGCTTCGTTAAGACACAATAATATGGGCGTATTTCTTACTTTCTTAATACAGTATCCGTGCATTTGCATACTTAGTATATGTGTCCACTGTAAATATGTATTAGCGTTAGGGCAATAATTTACTACAATAACTCACATTTGTATATTTAATCTTAAGCAGGAACCTTGATTAATTATTATCCTAGCAAAAATATGCATACCTAAGTTAACTTAAAATTCCGCTGCGCATAAAAAGACAATGCTGAGGCATGTATTAATAATATTTACATAATTGTATGTGGATGTATTTTGGATATTTTATTCAAAATAATTTTAAAGTTAGTTGAGTACAAAAATGCCGTCGTCATGTCTATTGTCTACTACACCATCCCCGACTTTTTAACAAATCCTGTAGGCATAAAATAACTTACCACTTACATTGAACAGTAACAGAATAATTTTTTTAATTAACGTAATATATAATTAATGTAATATATAATATTGTATTTATCAATTAGGATTTAGATTTCGTTTTGAAAGTTCAATTCAGATATTACTAAATTATTATTATACTATTAAGCAACAAAGTGGTACTAAAAAGCCTATTGCTAAATGACAAAAACTTTATTATTATGTTACAAAATGAGTAATGCAGGTAGGGATGTAAAAAGTATCAAGTATAAGCAATGTGGAATATTCTCTTATTACTGGCTGCATATTATTGTTTTATATTATCTACTGCTGTGTATGGTACCTTATCTGAAGTAAGGTTAACGACCACCACCTGTGCATTTCAGCTCCCGGATTTTATTATAAATTAATTACAATATGAAGGTGAGCAATCAAGCAAGGCGTCATTTATAGTAAAAGCTTTAAGAACAACTGCGTTGAAGTGTAGAGTAGAGTGCAGATTAAATTATACTTCTTAACTGTATGTCTTACATTTTTAATCAGCTAGTTGTCAGACAAACACATCATGCAATCTCAGCATAACTTAAATGATTGCAAGCTTGCCTAAACAACACACAACAAATACGTAGTACATTATACATTACAAACATGACTTCATTTAATGATACCCCTAACTGAATTGAATATCCTTATACTTACCTATCTATGTATTCCTATACAGTTATCAACTTAATATTTATTTGCTTGCTACTTGTTTTGACTTTATGCATACATAATAAGAATTATTGTAAATTAGTATTCAAAAGATAAATGTCTAATGCTAAATCCTAATAAGCGCCCTTATTGCCAATTTTTTCTGACTTGTCACGAATTGCGTTGTTTATTAAAATCCTCGTTTCTGCATTAAGCAACTGCAATCATAGAAAAAAGCTGACCTGGGGAATTAAATTCTGCAAATCCCATTACCCTTCAAATAGCAGTTGATCTAACTTTTGCAAGCAAGCAAAGGTAAACTTAATACCTACAAAAGGACTAGGACTAGCTATATATAATTACAAAGTACAAATATGTGCAAACTAAAGTTGTTTCCGCTTACCTACATGTTATTGTATTACCTGGCATAAGTGTGTAGGGTAGATAATAGATATTAATATTTTCTACTTTCGATCTATGTATGTGGAATGAGTTTTCTCTGCGTTAATTTAACATGCATCTTGCTAGACCAACAAATGCCACTGCAAAGCACCTTAGCTATGAAATATAGCTCAGGGCATTCATACTTCTTCAGAATCTTACATCTACGCATTGTAAACTTTAATAAACACAGTAATACCCAAATGCACTTATTGTAGTATATATTTTTTGTAAGTATGTGTATTGTATTGCGTGTATTGACTGATGGCTCGGATATAATGCAGTAGCACCCTTTCTTTAGTGAGTTAGTTAGCTATCAAAGTTACTGGCGTCATTTTTCTATTATATAAACACTTTATCTCTATACGAAATACGAAGCTGTAGAGATTTAATGTTGTATTATAAGAAGCAAGGGAAAAGATTGTTATTAAATACTATTACTCAGTCACTCAGTAATTCCTCGGTAGACAAGACAAGATTGAAGATTAACCAACAGACGTCGACGATTTGAAAACCAGCAGGTCAGCCCAGCCTCCAGTCATCTGCACATCAACAGAAGCTAGAACACCCAAAAACCGCAAAAACTAATTTGATTGCAAATGTGAAATAAATGTATAATAATTTCATCAACAGCTAGCTGTGTTATCTTACGATGCTCAAACAATGAATTTAATACTCTTTCTCCTTCTTTTTGCATTAGCCTACACTCTATCATTATCATTATTAGAATCTTGCTCATAATCATGCTATCTTGAAACGGAAAATCGAATTACTCCTGTTCTGTTCCCCTTATTATAATATGGAATGACCAAATCACATAGGATAGTTTTAGTATTGCACATACAGTAGCTAAGCTTCTGTAAAACCTATAGCCGGTAGCTACTGTGTGTATAGTAAAGGTAATCAAGGTATGTAATAGCAATGCACTATATGTAGATGAGCTATGTAAGCTAAGTAATTCACCATACATGGATAAACATATTAAGAAAAATAAATGGCTCAGCATTAGAGATACATTGGACAACTAAAGAAATTGAATCTGAGGTTATTTCATTCCTTTCGTAATTGTAATACCTATTAGAATGTCGGCATCCTGTTCTACAACTAAAAGATTCTATGTAATTGGATTCCTATTTCTTATGGGCTTTGTTTTTGTTTCCTTTAATAACATTCATTCTATGTTTGAATTCACGTAAACACTTATACTAAAGAATCCTAGCAAGCCAAGACAAGTGAAGTGACTATACAATTACTAAAAGTAAAAGCCGGTAGCCAAATAGAAAACTATTGATGTATACTGGATCTTGTTTCTACAGAATAAGGTGTAGCCTTACTGTTCAATTACATTATGATCTAATGTTTGATTGTGGTTAACCAGCTAAAGCAAAACTACCACCTTACGCGTCAATTTGATTACATTTCCTTACGTTGCGTTAGCAAAAAATAATCAACTTCAACATGTCGGAGTTTCTTTTGTTTTTTAAATTATATTCATCATAGCTACTCTAATAGGCACCTCCATTCTATCATATCCATCCACTACCTTACAGGTTTCGCCATTCTGTAATAAATACTATGTACATTAGCTAAGGTGTGTTTCTTGACCTCTAATTTTTGCACCCTTCGCTCTATCAGTGCACCCTCGGGTTATGGTTAGGTATCCATACTGATAATCCATTTAGCTAATAGGTACCTCTATTTATTTCTATATTCTGTGCTACATGCTACAATCTACAACTTTCAAAATCTTGTCACAATATGCAAATGTATGTTTATTTCATAGAAAATTCAATTAGCTAGGTTGGTAAAAGAAATCACCATTACTTTACTACTAACGCTTCGCAAATGGCAACTGCCTAAATAAGTAGCTCAATAAAACAATAATAATATCCTCCTCATTGAAAACTATTAACAAATATGTTACAATTTCGTTAGGCACATACTAATACACATTATATACAACATTTATACGTTCATCATTCAGTTATCCTCCTATCAATGTCATCAGATGTTCATTAGGAAAATAAATATTAACTGCTATGTGTCTACTAATTGTCTACTGTTCAATTTAGCATCATTTACTACAGTGGATTGTTGCAGCTCACGTCAATAACGAGTCGCAAAACTATTAAACCCATTCGTAAAATGTGTGTTATCTTGATTGACTGCTATGGTAAACATAGATTTGTACTTTGATGTCTTACATCATGCTTCTAAATAGTATGTAGGTAACGACTTTGTACTGAATTAACTGACTAGCTTTGCGAAATCTAATAAAAATTCATGTCTGTATGTTTGATAAGTAGTATTACTGTAGCTATTAAGTTATTACCTAAGTACCATACAGATATTATGTAGTTCAATGAGAGTTGGCGATGTTGTATGAAATGGCAATACTAAGTCTCCCTACATTACTTATTTTATGTTATTTGCTATATACCTATACACACTACATTACATACATTATTCAGTTTACCCTAAATGAACATTGTACACTATTCTAGTCTAAACACTTCACCTGTATAGGAAATTGACATAGCTCTGTTAATAAATGCGAGCTCTGTAAATTGATTTGCAGCTTTTGATACATTAACATTACATTTTCCTTTCGAATACCACATAAATACAGCTAAAGTAGGTGTACAATATTATTTTTTCAGTTTTCGACTTTGAATTTGACTAGATATATCGTTTGTTACACAGATACAGATCATTTAGAATTTTTTGTTATTCCTTTATTTTCCTATTGTCGGTAGTTTTTCAATACCTACTATCCTACACAAATAGTAGTCCCAGTGAGGATAATGCAATGCATCAATTCAATGTGAAATGTTAATTCTATTTGCTAGTAAATAATAAATTACTTGGGCAAGAAAGCAATCGTAGGCTATGTATGTATCGAATGCCTTATAATTATGCAATTTCTGTAATTTGAGTCCTTAGAATGGAAATTGGCATAAAAACATACAGTAGCAGAACATAATCAGCAGAGTGCAAAAGAATACCACATTATCGTAAAACGCATTGGAAATAAGAAATAAAAATGAATGAGAGATGTAATGTGGTTGTAGTAATATTTCCTTTACGCCATATTTCTTCCAATCCAATTGTACCCTACTAAATACAATGACTATAGTATCTGAAGTAAGTACATATAACTGGGCAATACATTTTGTGTATTTACTATGTAACAGAAAGCTTCGCTAAATTATGGTTATGTGGATGTTGATGGGATTGGCAAAACACGACGACTCATTAAGGCTCTGATTGTTATTATTGAAGGGATGAAGAGTAGTGTGGTTAGGCTTTCGGAATAATAACGATAATAATGACGGGAATAATGCTCAACTCTAATGGAGTGAATGTAGGAAAAGCATATCAGATTGACGCTATTAGTACAGTAGCTCCTCTTTGATGGAAAGCTAGTAAATTGTCTAACGCTAACAACAATAATACATAGGCACTTGTTTTTTCATCAAGAAGTTAGATTAAAATACCCCCATAATATGTAAAGCTTATACTTTGTATATGTATATGGACACATATCACACAAGTTGATACTCATTAGACTACAATATGTAAATGGAGTGAAGTGAACCCGGTCTTCATCATTCAAAGCATCAAAGTAACATAACATAATAATGTATACCTGTGACATAGTAGTTTAAGAAGATATATTATAGATAAAAATTAAACACATTTATACATACATGCACTATGCTACTGTACTGTAACTTAAGAAAGTAATAAGTAGGGATTGTTGGGCATAAGTATATAGAAAAGAAAGAACACTTATCTTAAGTATTACCGTAGATGGAAAATGAGAAGGAGAGAACCAGTAGTCAAAGTCCATTATCTAATGGATGTTGAGCAGAGGTGAGATGATAATACGATGTGATACTTACAAGACTAGACAAGACAAGTCAGTTTCAAATCAAGATTGAATGGGGAGATGGATGGATAACTTGAGTTGAGTGAGGGAGATGGATTCCAAATGATCCCAGCATATTATAGCTATTAGTACTTTCAGTAACATTGCTTAACTCATTGTTAGTAGGTACTATGTACTTCACTCTATTGCTTTATATTACTTAGCTGAAAATGCATCTATGTTGCCCGTATAAGCGTATCTAGATATTAGATTTTTGTACTTACAATTATAAGTTATACCTTTATTCTTTCAGCATTACTATTTTGACTTACAGCAGAACATGAAATGCATCTATTTTATATAGATACTATGAAGAGTGTAGACTATAATGTACCTGCTTATAAATAACAACTTCTTAGCTATGTAATGTTCTTTAAAAATTTAAATACACATAGAAAATTAAAATCTATTCATTTAAAGCCTTTCCTTTTAAACGTAATGCATTAAGGGCTAAATGACAGATTGCATAAGGCAACTATATGCGATAGCGATTGAGTGTAGACAGGCAGGGGACAGTATAAAGTTTAAACTTTTTAGTAGTGCTATAATGCACTTTTGAGGAAAAAGTTTGAAAATTACATATTAGAAATTCTGCTTATTTATAATTTTATTAAGGCAGGAAGGAGGCAAGGAAACATATGGCTATAGAATAGATATTTCAGATGAAAATTTCCATAAGTGGAGAGATGTACCTTGGTAGTCGTGTCCTCATGTCTTGTATTCCTTTATTCACTTAATTAATAATATTTGTAGGTATTGATTTTAAATATGGGCAATTTGGAATTACGTTCTCAAATTGTTTGAAAATATCTTTCTGTAAGCATAACTGCAAAAAGTGAAATGTTATTAAATACAAGCCGATCTTTATTAATAATACAGAAATAATAATGTTGATACTTCATAATAATACAGATCGTAATGCAGCATTTAAGCTCACGTACGTACATTTTGGGATACAATTTCTTGTAGATTCTGACTATTAAAGTTATTGGGATACATATAAAAGCAAGCAAATATATGTACTATTTGGAACTTAAAGAACTGTTCAAGTTAAGCAGGAGCATAATAATAATGAAGAATCCTACAACTAGCAATCAGTTACTTATTTTGTTAATGGACATTTCGGCTTCTGTATTTGAAAAGGTATTTTATGGTGGTACACTATTATGTATTATTATATAACAACTTGAGTTTTGATTATACTTAGATTTCATCTTGATCTTTACTGTCTTCATACCTTATTAGATGACTAACTAACTAGTTTGGCTTTTACCCTTGTTTATCTGCAAACAACATCAAGAACTTCATTCGAATCTCTTGACTTGAGCTTGAGCTGTCTTGAGTTAGCATACCTACACCTAACTACCTAACTATCAATTCTGTCTTTTCTGGAAGATAAAGATCAACATCTCTCACAGGTGGTTTCGCTACGCCTCATTTCTCGTTCACTTTAACTTATACTGTTGGCCAATGTCTTTCATTATTTTTAAGCATCCGGGTACAGACGTGAAAACTTGATCACTTGACTACTATATATAATTGACGAATTACATTGTATCAAGTATTCATTATTATACTAGAGCACTTTGCAAATTAGCAACGGCGAAAGTGTAAGATTGTCAAATGTAGTTGTTCAAGAAGGAAAATTCATCCGCTCAGCACAATAATTGATACAAATACAAACAAAAGCGCACATATATTATTATATATTATAGAGATCCTATTTATGGTTAATTGACCACAGTGTATATTTAATTAGTGCACTAAAGTTGTTAAGCGAAGAAATATCCATTATACTTATCATTTTCATTCACTTTCAAAATATTTTTACAATGTACTATTAGTGACAAAATCTGTAAGTAATTTATTGTACGTAAAAACTATTGTTAAACAATTGTACACCACTAAATGTAACAGTAATTTTCTAATATCACGGATAGGAATATTCCATGGGTAGGAAAGCTAGGAATGTTCCGAATAGTCCGCCATCCGGAAGGACATTTTAGTATTTGATTTAATAACCTTAATAGTGTTTTTAAATAGTATCAGTTATGCTTTAATGGATACATAATGGTGTATCTTACTAGTTTCCACCATGAATGGCTTTGTTAGGATATAGATCTTCAAAACAGATCAGAAACGTAAAGAGGGATAAAAAGCCATATTTTATTTGACATATCCCTAAGATGACAAATTCATACCAATTTCAGTAAATATTAAATACATGATGCATATAGTTTTCGACTTAACTCACCTTATACATACCTACACTGAAAAGCAATGTGAAGACCCCCAAGACGGTGAAACCTAACTTAGCTAAAGTAAAATGTAAATATTGTGTAGTTAGGTACCAAATTCAGCTTCTTAATATAAGAGTTGAGATTGAGGTACGTATATCCTCTCTCTGTACGTACTTTCTCGCATTTATAAGTATGCTTGCATTGTCAGAAATAATAATTTGAAAGGATGGAGTTTTAACTTTAGGTATTTTCCTCATTATTTTATTCTTATTCACAATGTCACACTATCTATTATACAATATGAATCAGTAGAATGTACTGTCGTAATGCTCTGTGTGGACTACGAACTTACTATAATATATATGAACCAGTAAAACTTTTAAGGGTGTGTTGTGTTTAGTTATTACAGCACTCTTTCCATTTCCATGGAGTGGAAGACTAAGCACAGTATTCCACATTCTAAGCATTTGTCATCCATTATCAACTGGAATTATCAGATGAGGGGGCAGATAACACTATCTGTGGGGGGTACCGAAGCGGTGACACCTTAACTTTGTCACCACGGGAATATTGTTGTCCAAATGTGAAAGAACTTGTATTTACGCTTCCTCTATAATACTCTATCAAATATTAAGTTGGCAGTATTAGACTAGAAACATAAATTTTATATAACTTAGACAATATCAGACTTACATAAGGTAGCTTTTAGGTTCTAACAATACCTAGACGATCCCAAAACTTACTTGATTTTTGTCGGTAAATCTCTCTACACTGCATTTTGGACTTTTCAACTTAAAATTCGTCGTCAGTTAAAAAGCTACATAAAAGATTCGTTTGCACATATGTAGTTGTAGATCTATGACTATTGTCAAAGAGATAGTTTAAGAGACAAAGTTCCATTACAATATAAAAAGATAAATATAGTGCTGGATTGAGTTGATTGGATCCGAGGAAGTGGGTAGTTATTTAAGGTACTTATAATTCTACCTACACCATTCCATAAATATTTTAATATTAGTAAGCAAGAGTTCAGAGTTTGAACTTTTGATTTCAGGAACCTTTCTGTATGATGCAATGTATCAAATGGTAAATGTCTGACCACCAGCCGAGGAAGGCAACTCTGTCCTTTGTGCATTGCATAACTTGTATTAATGCTATTACCTAAGCGTGTAGGTATTGGTATTATTAATCCACAAACTACTTCTTACAAGCCTATATTGTTTTTTGATAATATAAATTGTCAATACACCACAAAAATCTAAATGTGTACTTAATAATCGTACCTTAGAATAAAACTTACTGCTCACTATTTGTGTATGATATGAGCATATCTGTTGCAATGTTGCATCAAGTCGATCACAGAATTCTTCACCTAAAATACATTATTGCATACAAAATACAAAAGAAAATGAAGCTGAAATACCTGTATTGAAAAAATGAATACCGGGTTTCGGTATTGTCAATACCGGGACTACTATTACGGGTATTACCGGTTAGGAATACCGGTTATGAGAGCGTCTCCTGTGTTTGTAATTTAAAATGTGACGGTAATTTAAACCACAATTAAGTATTTAAATAGTTTAAACACCAAGTCTGGTGATTATCGTAATACATAGGTAACATGCGTTGAATTAATAGTTATGACTATTTTTGTTTTGTAATAATCGTAATGTGAATGTGATTATATTGTGGCTGTACTATTCATTTAATTTTGAATTGACAGAGATTAGTAATTTAAAACTCAGGCTAGGAAAGAATGTCTTCTTAATTTTATTACATCTTGATTTCAAGAGCTAATGTTTACATTCCCGAGAATACAAATCATGCAATATTTTGCATGATCAATGATCACAAGTGAACATTTACATAAGAATTTTTGTATCTTGTATGCATACAGGTTTGTTTTACATAAAAGTATATTGTGCATTGCATTGTGAACTAACTGACTGACTGAATGAGTTTGTTTTTAGGGTTGAGCACTTGTTGGTGATATTTATACCACATTTTTTATGTAACCCTTACACCAGCAAGTCTCTAATAGTATATAAACAACTGCAGAACTTGTTTTTTCATACTACACTATGTAAATATAAAGTCGAGTCTTAGACTTGCCCTTTCCTTGTCTTCTCAATGCAATGCTATGGTATCGTGTTTCTGGGAGGTTGAAATTTCAATGAGAAATTTAATATGTAGTGTCATTACATATTTCTTCAATGAATGAAAGGAAAATTGTGCATAACAAGGGACGAGTTTAGAGGTTGGTTTTTACCGTGTCATCTTATATCAAAGCTAAAGCTAACTTACTTAACTTTCCATGTTTTTTCTATACGTACATACAATAGTCCAAATGCAATATTATAATGTCACTGTTGTTGCGTGCAAACTTATGCAATATCTGTTACACACTCACATCACACTAACAATAAGTAATACCAGGGCAAGGTAGTTAAATTGGTTTGGTTTAGTTTGATGATGTACAGTACACCAAGTTGTAGATAGCATCATATCATATCTAGCTTAATCTGATACGTAATAATAATACGTATTTATGTATTTATGTGCACATGCATTGGTAGCATGCAGTTTTGTAAATTCAATCCAACTAAAAAGCTGAGTTGATGCATGGATTTTGGTTTGGCTACCTGCAGATCCCACCTGTGCTGTGTTGAGATGAAGAACAAGAGCGTGGGCTTGAAAGAACTTCATAAAGCTCCAGAAAAACTGGAAGGTGACATTAAACTCAAGTTGAGAAAGCATTAAATATATAAAACCCAAAGTATAAATAATAAAATCGGGTGACACTTCAACGCAAGGATCTCCGTGGGTAGAAGCTAGATGCTCCTCTGATGCAATTCAACTCTCCCTTATCAGTGAATGATGATGAAAGCTTTGAATCATAAAATTCATTTCATACTTTTCATTATTATATATCCTGTGTGCAGTCTCACGAAACTTGGGAAGTTATCATTCGACTGTGTTGACGCAATATTCAAGATGGTCTTACCTGTACTGTAAGTAGTGAGTAATACATAGCTAGGTCACATTATTATATGCTTAATACTATACTATACTATAATACTTACTTATGTGTATGTTCAGGTTGGTAACTGAATAGGAAAGTTTACTATTATTTGCTAACTTGTAAACTTATAATATTATTAAATCATGAATGATGTGGTAACAAGATTTGCAATGCAAGTGCTTCTGGGTTTGACTCCGGAGTAAAGTAAGTAGTTTAAGTTCACCTTTACAGAAATTCCGGCAACAAAACCAGAGATGATAAAACTTAAATTATTTCCATTTGCATTATTGCATTTAATTTAATTTCTTTTTAGAATTAGAATATTGAAATCGTCTAATTAAAAATATAGACCTTGTTATTTAACGAAGTACCTATAAACTTATATGGTTCCCAAATATTTCATCTTAAATAATAGTAAAATATTGCAATTTCAGTTGTATATAAATATAAATACATGTACAAATAAAGTGCGTATACGTTTTGTACCTGAAAAACTGATTATAATTAGCACTTTTAGTACCACCTTGTCAATATGTATCAGTATATTGCTAGGAACCATATAGTACATTAAAGGTGCTGCAATGTGCATTGCTTTCAAATATTTGTTTAGCGTTTGTGTAAGTGGTGTTTTGATACTTTTATGTGATTTTCTATTGATGTGAAAATGACAACATACATAGCTACTGCATTATATGTAACTTTATTACATACTCCTACACTTCCATTATAGCCTACTTCAAATATTTAGCAGATGCAGATGGTGCTAGAAGACAGATGTAAAAATCTTAAGAAATAGTGTGGAACACTCACTCAAGGATATGTTAGATGTACACATAACTCTTTAAATATTGTGATAAATTGCATTCAGGTGGATGGGGATAAAGGAAAACATTTTTGGTGGATTGGAAGCTGACTTGTCTGATATGTAGGAAAAATCTCATTACATTTACAGACAGATATAAGTGGGATGATGGGATTATAAGGATATAAACTTGAATCAATATTGTACAAACATGCATAGGTCGCAAAGGGGAAACTCAAGTTAATCTTTTTGAGAATTAACGATAAAATTGATTGAAAGTCAAGTTTTGAGAAGGCTTATTATGATAATATTGTTTCTTCAGCGTAAGATAATAGCTAATCGTAAGAGTAAGTGATCAAATCGTGATCAGATTATAAGACTCGACTGGGGATGGTGTAATTTAATGATACTTTCCGGTAGCCGCTTTTCTTGTTCTAACATTTTCCAAAGAAACTACATAACCTGCATTCAATTATAATATTGGCTTGGCTATAGGTAAACGTTTATGCACTCCTTTCTAAAATGTACATATCAAATTAAAATTTTTTGGAACAAGTTTTTAAAAGCCAACAATAAATTAATGCGAAGCTTTTGAGCATTAAGTTTTCTTCGCACTAAAACTTTTTTCTATTGTATAACACGAGGAATAATTCAATAGTTCCTGTAGTACTTCCATCCAAAGCAAAGCTAAAGTGGTGATAAACGTTGGGAAAGCTTTTAGCAAGCGCTTTATCTCATGTCATCTTTAAATGAAGGGGGAAATGTTTTAAAGCTATTTTATAGTGAACTATGTATGTATTACTTACATATTGTTGCAATACTTTAGTATAGCAAAATAAATATATGTACGATGTTCATCGTAGAGACAATAATATCTTTCTAGGATTGATAGAATCGTAATTGTATGTATAATGTAACCAATAGGTATTGTAATTGTATTTGCAATTGTAGTATCTATCAACCTTAACTAAACAAAATGTTGATCTGACGGGAGGAGAACAGTTCTCCATAATTTATTTGTTTGTTGAGTGCAGTTAGTATTTATTTGAGGTAAAATATTTTTGGACTCCTTCCAATCTAAAGCTACGGATAATTGAGTAAACAAAGAAGCTTTTAATGGTATGCCAGACTAAGTAAACCAGAAATGTAACAGTGTGTGTTAGTCTAACTCGTGGTATGGTATGGTGTGGCTTGAGTGCAAAGCTCTGATCTGACTGAATGAGATCTCAACAAAAAGCAGGGAAACGTGTGGAGTTGTAAAATGTCAAAATGAGCTCTGATCTCTATGAAGGATTTTAATGTTTATCAGGCTGACAGATCACACGCGGCCAATTCCTAAATTTAGGAATCGGTCCATTTGTTAGCAATGAAGATAAGGACGGACGGATGCGGGAACACATGTATGCGCTTACTAATTCGCGATATATCAGGCAGGTAGCCAGCATAATGTAGTAGCACTGTAATTCAGCAACTTTCCTCTGTCAACTCTTCACAAATGTAGACCATACATACATACTACATATGAGGAGTCCCACTCATGTAAACCTAAAAATAAATATGAAATCTCTTCTGAATGCAGATCGAATCGGAAATATGAATCTGTGAAAAGATTTCATACCTAGAACTTGATTTCAGTAATTCGCCAGAAACTGTTGCGGTTGCATCTACGTAAACTCCTACGGACTAAGTTTCATTTCCACTCTGTAATCTAAGTAAGTTCTAAACATAACTGAAGATTAGCAATCCACATTCTCAGGTTTTCTTATTTTGATACAATTATCTAACTATAGAGACAATAAGCTGCACGATACACTTTACACAATTCTATTTTACACTTTTCCTCGGTTGACGTAAACTCTATCTTAAGGTTAAGTCTCAAGTCAAGATACTGCAAGAAATATAAAGATTTCTTCCGTGATTCTAATTATAGAAGTGTTTCCTATCCTTCTCGCATTACTCAAGTTCAGTGATTTGATTACGAATTACGAGATCACGATTGTAACTATTTAGTTTTCTGTCTCATCCCGTCATGGCATCTTATAATTGCTCTAATGGGTAAGACAAACCTTTAATCAGCGCTTGACTAGACTAAACTACCTAATTAATTCCAATTTGAAGCGTTTATCTGAAACTGCATGCATTTCAGATATGTTCACAAAAATACTTTCAAAAATATTTTGTGGTTGTAATTAGATTATCTAAATACCATGCTTTTTATACGAATCCACCTTGTATTCAGTCATACTATCAAATTATGACACAGATTCATATTTGTAAGCAATAAGTACACAAGAATATTCTTTAAGGTTGTGCAAATACATACATGGCACATCTGTAATTATAAGTTTTTTCATTGTGTTGTCTTATGAAGGCTAAATTTAAACAAGCCGACACCGTTGAAGAAGATGGAGTGCTTGATTTGCTCGAAAGTAGTTTTCCCACCAGTGATGCAGTGCAAAAATTGGCATTTGGTTTGTAATAATTGCCGACAACAGCAGGAAAGCTGTCCTGACCCAGAGTGCGAGGAAGACCTTGCTTCTGCCACCCGAAGTGCCGTTGCAGAAATATTCCTTGAGAAATATGTTTTACGTTGCAAGTTTTTTCAGGAGGGGACCAAATGTATGGAGAGCACATTGAAAGATGAAAAAGAACTGATGGTGGCACATGAAGCAATTTGTCATTTTCGGTATAGCCCTACTTTCATGTCTATACGTACAGAATACACACTAAATAAATACAAAACACAAACACTTAAATTTTAACTGAATTATTATTCTATAATCTGTATAATGCAATCTCATAATTCATATCTGCTTAGCAAACCTATGTGTTTACTACAGCATGTATCTATCTTATTTACATGCTCATTTTTTATTACATTGAAATAGTACATGCATAATATGTGCACATTCACATTAACATTGGTACATAATGTGCTTATATAATGGGAAATAGAACTTCAAATGTAACAATCCTTCACAAATCTGTATTATATTTCCTTGTCGTGTTTCTGTCTCACATAATTCTCTGAATCCCACACATTAACCGGAAATGTAGTTAGTATTTATTTAACAATCTACTTATATTTTTTGAGTGCACGAAGATAATGATTATATTTTATGTTAATTATTTTCGTCCACCCAGTGTTTATGTTTGAATGTATCCGTTACCTAACTAAAGCGTGTCTTATTTCTTTAATATCATTGCAGAGATGTCAAATGTTTAGTTCCTGGATGCTACAAGCGAGTGCAACTGACACTTTTGATACAACACTTTGAGAAAGAACATTCAATGCAACAAAACACGACATCAGATGTTCATTTAAATGTTTCTCAGCTTATAATGAAAAGACTCATGCGTAGGTTCACTCTTAAATTAAATTCTGGTTTATTATATTATTATAATAAATCTTGCATCTAGATTATAATATTGTTAAAACGTTACTACTTAATAAGCTTGTATTATATCTTTGTAATTTAATGGTTCTGCTATTTATTGTTTATTACAGTACCAGAAAACATTGGAGACAAATCTTGGAAAAGTTTTCCAGCATATGCTCTCCATTCCGGGAATATTCTTTTAATAGTTTTCCGGCTCACATCTCTACGATCTCCACTTTTTGAAATTTCCACCGTTGTTCACGGCTATTATCCAACCGAACCTAGGTCATACATTTGTAAAATATCCGTAAGTCTTACATTTACATCTGCATTACAAATATAATAAAGTAAACATTTTTCTTTAATTGATTTGTGAAAAATTCAAAACACTAATCTTATTAAATATAATTTAGGCTAACAACGAAAGCGATCCCAGTGTAAACGCTTCCTACAAATGGGAAGGTCCAATAGAGCAGCCCTATTCTCTCACACCTCATCTCACATGGACAGACGAGCTAGGGAAACTCAAATGGGTGGTTGATATCGAAGTAGAGGAACTGAAGCGTGAAAGAATGAATGAAAAAGATCATAACTGAGATCTGTATTCTATTGTGCACATAATGTTTCCCACATTTAACATTCACATTAGTTGATAAAACATTAGAATTTGCTAATTGATAGCCTAGCGTGATGTGTTTTTCAGGATAATAATTATTTTAATTGACTTAAATACGCTTATTGCATGTATTCTGTAAATAAATACATACAACACAGGCCAAGACCAAAGATAAATATCTGTAAATACTTAATTGCATTGTTATAACTTGACTAGGTATATAAAGCAGTATATGACTGCTTAGAATAAGCCGTACAAAAATATGTAGATCATGTTTATTGTATTTATAAATTAAGTACTACTACACTACACTGCATGTGTATTCGAAGTTTACGAAATACGCATAATATTTACCGTAAATGGAATATTGAATGAATTAAATTATGTAACCATAATGATAATACGTTTCTTTTGCGTTATGTATTAGTGAACGAAAACAGCTAGTGATATAGAATGAGCAAGTTGGAATGATGCAAAGAAAGGACAATCAATATCTGTGGGAAAACAACGATTCAATCAACCGAAGAGCATGACAGTCTTTGAGGAGGGTCCTTCGGCCTCCGTATTGAAAGTGGAAGACTTCGTGGATCCTTAACAG
Source organism: Tomocerus mixtus (assembly GCA_034694165.1). Lineage (NCBI taxonomy): Eukaryota > Metazoa > Arthropoda > Collembola > Entomobryomorpha > Tomoceridae > Tomocerus > Tomocerus mixtus. The sequence continues at coordinate 10,807 of JAQFYC010001352.1, read as the reverse complement.
TTAGGTTATAAGTTAGAACTCAACAATTTATTGCAACAATTGCGATGCTACTGTCCTTTCCTAACGCTATTGTGCATCACACTGTACTTTTGAGAACATATCTATTTACTAGTATTTACCGGATAGATAGTATCGATGTAATGTAACACAATATCCCATCGTTTACAATACCATACAGTAACAGTAAGTAAGCCACGCACAGTGCTGTCATTTCTTTTTTGGCGTGTGGCTTCTCTTCTATTATGCTCTGGAAAAGGAGACAAAAGAAAGTCACAACAAACAATGGTTAAAAGGAACGTTTCTTTCAACTGCCTTAAACCTAGGGTACCTATCTCCGTATGTCCTATTTAACATACTATTTTTGGCCTTATAAGGAATTTTAAGAAAAAGTGATGTTTAGAAATACATTTAAAAGCAGCCACCTATAAAGTAGAATTATACTATTAGTTTTGCGTTGAGCAGAGAAGTAGAGGCACAAACCTACATATTAGAATAGGACATTTATACCATGTACACATAAAATACTTGTATGAATGTGTATTTTCGAGAGGACATAGTAATCGAGTAATTTTTGGTTTAGATGTCTGAATAAACGAATGCCCACTGGTTAGAAATCTGAGGAGGAACACACACTAATGTCAACCTTAAATATGATGACTATTAAAATTGTTTCTGTTCTGTCTCTTCCCGGGTAGGTACTTTTGATGTAAATGCGTGTGAGGTAAGTACAGATAGTTAGTTTGAGTCCAGAGCAGATGCTTATTCTTTTCACCTTTACTTGACAGTTACAGTAGAGCCCGGTGTGATAATGATGAACAATTCTTCATCATTTATCTTATCATTCGTACATTTGTATAAAAGCCTAGATTTACTGTATAGTATCTATATGTATGTAACATTACATGCATAGTGCGGGAAGGTTAATTTTCAGGGGCCCGTTTTTGTGTTTAAAAGTGGAAGTTGCTACTTATTGTTAATATTTAGGTAAAACTTGTACACACGAACAATGTGATCTTCAGGTAGGTAAACTCATTATTGATGCTATTATTCTTTTCTACTTTATTCTCCTCTGTTGCCTTTTGTCATTCCACTCGAGTTAAGTGAGATCTTCACATCTTTCTGTTATTTCACACAGTTGGCTCGTTGACTCTGCTCATCTTCCCGTTTTCTATGCCACTATGTTGTGAGTGTGGTGTGGTTTGGTTGTTGTGTGGTGTGACATTATTGCTTTAGCTCCTTTAAGTTATTTTATTAGGTAAAGATTCACATCTTTTCTTTCGACCCTTAATGTGAACACGAATGAAATCCCGTGCCGTTTCGTGTCATATTCACTTCTGTGCTGTCCTGTCATTGTCCGATCTAGCAGTTGTAACGCTTCCGTAAAATATCTTTGCACGCAAGAGAGGAGCAGCTTGCGTTGCAATGCAATGCTATATATGTATACATATCTGTACATGTGGTTATTGTACACATTTATTTATGATGTCTTTTTTTATTTACAGTTTTACAGTATTTAACAATTTCTTTTCAAGTAGTTGTTTCTGAATTCAAGACAGAATGGAGAAGAGGCTGTTAAGTTGAGATCTGTTAATAGCCCTTTCTTGATTGTTGCTTTCCTATCTGTTTGGGGCTTGATGCCCTTACTATTGAGAATTACTTGTGCAGAACGAAAGTGAGACACTATTTCATTAATGCCTTTCCCTGTGACACTAGTCGTAACATAGTTCAATTCAATCTTTTAGCATTTTGGGCACGATCTCATGTAAAATCATCCAATAAATCTTAATGGGTAGGTTTCTTCCTATTTACAATACAATACTCTTTGAGGGAATTGAGTCATAAAGGTAGACAGAAGGCTCGGTGTTTTCCCCTAACGTTTCTTCGTAATTTTTTATCCGTTTATTCTACTATTTTAAATTATAAATGATAATTTGGACTGGAGCGATTGTTCTTTTATAGCATCTAATAGTTATGGTTTGAATAAACTATCTATAAGTACAAGTAAATATTTTAGGTCTCTTAGATTAGCAATTTTGTTAATTAAAAACACTCACTGACCATTTATAAGCTACTACTAAAGCATTCTCCTATTCTTGAGTGTGAGTTAAGTAAATATATTTTCTTAACTATCAGGGATTTTATTGCGAAATCTTTGATACAGTTTTTAGGCAATAGGATTGTATTCTGATGGAGGCACTATCATAAAAAGAAGACTTTGTTCATATTTAGGGAGTATTTTAATAACGTATGGGTTAATCTGCTTGCAACTGAACGTCAGATTGGGGAGATAAAGGGGAGAATATGTATGGTAAATAATTATGGAATACATAGGCAATGGGTTTGAGTCTAATAGATAGATTGTCCCCAAAAAGAAGCAATTGCATGGTTGGTATAGTATAGTAGATAGGTACTATAGATATTATTTCTTGCATATTAAATGGACTACAAATGTATAGCTGTACAGTTAGATCGGTAATGCTCACTTAATACGAAAATAATAAAAGTACGGCTCATCATAATTTGTTTTCATGAGAATTAGAATAGAGAATTGCATAGCTAATTTGATCCACAGATGTACTCCAGTTTTTTATCCATTATTATAAAGCAGGATGAGTTCCCCTGTGTTACGTTGTGGTGTGTTTGTGTTGCAGGAGGGCGACGCGACGCGACAGTTTTGTATTTCCACAGTCGCTCTCGTCCAAGTCGTCAGGCCATGCCAAGCCAAGCCAGACAGCAGATATGCCATTATTGTAATTTAGTTAAAGTGGCTTAATTTCTCAAACAGAAAAATTGTGAGGGCTGGCTGGGGGAATTAAGGGAATAGAGGAGGAAAGGCTTAGGAAGTTAACATTTATTTGAGCTGGGATGGTTCGGATAGCACGGAATTCGACAGTTTGCCGCGATAAAAAGATACATTTTTTGTGTCATGCAATTCTCACGGGAGATGATTCGCACAGAAAGAGATAGAGAAAAGAACTGAGCTGAAAAAGTGAAGTTGAACATAACAATTTACAGGCGGATTGGCTGGCCTGGCTTGGCTACACCACTCCACTCCACTAACAAAATAGAGTTGACTTGCTAGAAACAACAAAACAAAGACATTATGTAAACTATCAGAATGTAATAGAACCCTGCCTTCTGCATATTACGACAGGTTTATTAGCTACCTTTAAAAAGTAGTTTTATTTTTATTATGCCTACACAGACTAATCTTGGAAATAGTAATAGTATCTTTCCATATTCTCTGTGTATAAAAACAAAGTTTTTTCTTCTACCTACCTGGCTTGGCTTGCATATTGCATTATGTATAATGTATATCAACTACCTTACGTTTGTCAAGAAAGGCGACTGAGAATGCTTAACTATTTCCTCCGTAGTACACTACACGTAATAATATTATAATGTTTATCATGCAAATAGTAGTATACATACTATAATAATAATGTTATTTTGTAAAGGTGTATCGTGTCTTGCCCTTTTGGTATTGTACACAAACTGAAATTAGAATGGATAAACCGTCACAGTAGTCTTAATAAAGTTCTACTTCTTTATTACATTAGTTATAACGTTATAAACTCTGAAAAGAAGGCAATTCCTATCCCATTCACTTCTGGCGTGGCTTGGCTTTCTTTGCTCGCTCGACTCGGTGCTACTATTTGTATATTAAAGACAATTTAATGCAACTTATCTCATTGCCAGATAGAACAACATAGCATTTAAGACAGACAGAGCATTTCATTTCTATACAGGACAGGAAATGAGAAGAGAAAATACTTTAGAAGGCTCACATTCACGTTCACGTTAGATAGTCAACGACAACGAGAGTTGCTTGGTGGAAACACGCAAAAAGGCATTCAAAATCCATTTCCATCGAATGAGTGGAGTGCGGCTCGCTTGCAAGTTCTCCTGAGAGCCCGAGTTAATTTAACGCTCTATGCTAAGAGATTAAATTGGAGAAGGAGACAAAAAAACTCAATGCAAAGCAATATTATTACCTTACTCCTTAATATCCTTACTACAAACAGGCAGAGAGGGAACTCCCTATCCTAAACCTAACTCTAACTCACTTGGCTTTGCCTTACTGTATATTATCCTACTTAAATATTCCATACATCCTTACGTAAGTAAAAAGCTATCAAAATATATAGGTACATCACAGACTACTACAGATATTACAAAGAGGTACATCTAAAATACATTATCCACATTACTACACTTATTACAAACTGCATTGCCTTACCATGCCACACACCAGCCCAAGCCAGGCCAGGCCACTACAGACTACACTGACTGATTGTGATTATGTGAGTAGGTTACTTTCCCATTTATATCCTATATACATACTATGCATAGAATAGATCAACTGTTTATTCTATGTAGACTACTATTGCAATTGCAATAAGTTCTGATCCCTATTATCTATGACTAGACAAGACAGAAAAGAGACTGAATGAGTTGTTCCGGAACCATCCGGATAATTTGATGAACATACATACGAATCTTAGAAACCTACGTGCGACATACATACATATTGCTACATTTTCTCCTAAACTGACTTCTTTCCTTCCTTGGGTTGACTTCAGTTCACTCCTTTGTTCAACTTGACTCGTCCTTTTCATGTCTCTTGTGTTCTGCTCGGATTTCTACAAATGCGACAACCTTTATTGCCTCTTCACATGCATGCACATGCAGATGTCCATATTATTCCAAATAGGAATACTAATGTAGGAGATAACCCATCTTTATACTAAATTGCTAGCTCGTTCCTTCCCTTCGTTCAACTACTTATGTCTATGTGTATAGTCTAGGTATTGTACTACTATCTAGTATCTAGTAATCGTAACATAACGTAACATAACTATCATACACGTAAGTAAAGCAGTTACACAACAACAGTCGAGCTCATAGGACATTTTATTCTTGCAATCCATCTCTTTCCCTCAGAGAACACTCTCATTTGTTGTCATTTCACTCCCTGGCTTTTCAATGTGTTGTGTCACTCACAAAATCCAATCTAAACTTACGACACGACACATCTGCCTTTTTACTGAGCAAACTTTAATGTATACATGAAATGCAACATGTAGACTGGTAAGTAGCATGCATATACGAGTTCTGTGTCTACTTCCTATCATTTCATTTGGGTAACCAAGCAAGAGGAAGTGGAAAATGGGAACCTGCATGGTACATAAGTTTATATGCTAATTACTTTCTTATTCGAACAAAAACTAATTCCATTTCAGTAAACGGTGCTAATTACATCTTTCTCATTTGCAACAGTACACATCGTGACACATTCTGCTAATAGCCTCTACAAAAAGCAATAAAGTTACAATAAGTGATTCACGTTCAATCACTACAATCCCAAATGCTAAGATACCCTGCTAAGGTACTTTTATGATCATTGAAGATTTTAACTTTTATTTATGTAACAAATATTAAGTTAATCTATCTGTAATTATTACTTCATGCTCACTTACATACAGATTACTGATAGTTACTTTGTATTGTGTTTGTAATGCAAAAATAGAATAGAATTAACATAAATTATAGGTTTGTAAACGTAGGCACTAGTATTTTAATAACAAAATGTCGCATCTCAATAACTAGCTGCTGTGTTGCGTAGCTAATTGTATTACTTGACAATGCTATGATTCTTCAACTATGTTTAATTAACTTTTAAGGCTTAATTGATGATTTTTCTGGGTCTTCGTCGTAGTACTCTGATTCTGTTGTTGTTGTCTTCCTTCTTCTTCGCTTAGGTTGGTCTGTCGTCGTACCTTCTTCATTTATGACTGGAGACAGTGGTGGATCTGTATTAGGGAGAGATGTGATCTTTGTCTCTGAAGAACCTTGATTATTTATTGGTGCTGGAGCTGAATCTATGACTGGCTTTCTTCTTATTTGAGATATAGAGCTTAGTAATGAATTTGTAAATTTTTCTTGACCATTACTTCCACTTCCAGATTCTGGAATTCTGATTTCTGAAGCTGAGGATGGAGTTGTGGATGAGGAGTAAAATCTTCTTAAAGCTCCCCACTGAATAAGATTAGGGTCCTCACTATTTTCCTCAAATGCGTTTACAGTTAGCTTAGGTGGGGCATTTGCACCTTGCTTTAAGGGGATATTTCCCGATTGATTTGATGGAATGTTTTCTGTTTGTTTTAAGGAATCTGCTTCAGCAGGAGTCTCAGGCTGAATAACTACCTTAGGATTTGGAGTTGACGAATAAAATTGTTTTAGGGAGCCCCCAAATGAAACTTCTTGCTCAACTTCAGGCTCCGTCTCTTCATTATTTTCAGGAGCAGGGGCAGCAGTGCTAGAATATGTGCCTCCTGAACTGTTATCTTCTGGCACCTCTACTTCAGCAGCAGGAGTTTCTTGAACTTTAGATGTTCCAGAATATAATTGATTCAATGAACCTATTTGTGATACAGTTACAGCCTCTGTTTCTGATTCAGCCGTATTCTGAACTTTGACCGTGGAAGCGTAAAATCGGTTTAATGCCCCATCTTGGGCTTCTCCGGCCTGGGATTGAGGTTCGACTGCAACAGATATCTGAGGCCTTGATGTAGGAGCATAAAATTGATTTAGTGAACCAGCTTGAGCCTGAAATGCGGGCTCGGGTTGAGGATCTTCTTGCGATTTAGCTGTGGAGGAATAAAATTGATTTAGGGAACCAATCTGACCTTGATAAGCAGCTTCATGTTGAGATGCTTCCTGAGTTTTAGCTGTAGTGGAGTAAAATTGATTTAATGAACCTAAATTGGCTTGAGGAGGTTCTGTTTCGGAGTCTTCCTGAAGTCTTGCAGTTGTAGAATAAAAGTTGCTTAATGAACCCCCGCTATTCACTGGAAAAATATACGATTGGGTTAATCCAAAATTTTTTTGTGTCGTCGCATAAAACCGATTCAAAGATCCAGCACTGGGACTTCGAATTAATGGATTGACTGCTGCTGGAGGTAAGGCATCAACGGTGATTAAGGTAAGATCTGACTCCTGTTCGTCCTCTTTTGAAGTAGTTCTTCTGCGTGGACCAACTGTTGTGGTGCGTCTTCTACGGGGAGGCAACATTCCAGCTTGAGGTTTTCGTTCACCATTTGGATTCTCTTCAGAGTATTGAGGACGAATTGGGGGTCGAGTATTTAATGATCCTGGCGCAGGTTGATCGTAATCCTCCTCAGAATAATTAGGGCGATTTGGCCTCAGAGGGGTTTGGCTTGGACGAGGTCTGGGTCTCCTAGTATTGCTGCTGGGCCATTGACGTATGGGTGCTGCAGCTCGAGTTGGTTGTGGCCCTTGAGGAGCAAACGGTGATCCCCCTCCAAGAACATTTGCAAACAAAGATATGGCGCCAGTTACCTGAGTTTGCAGTACTGGAGCGAGGGCTTTAAATCCCATTTCCACCGTTGCAGCAGATTCATTGCTTACCAGGGCTTGAGCAACAACTTTAAAGAATTGAGGAACCGCTGCCGGCAACTCCAATCCTAAAACTTCCACGGGGGCTCCGGCCGCATCTCCGCCATCTCCATCGTCTCCTCCATCATCTCCTCCGTCTCCATCATCCTGCCTTCCTTGTCGAGTTTTGTTGTAGGCCTCAACATTTTTCAGAAACTGAAAACATTTTAAAATTAGTTTTCTTTATCAGATACCACTCATTTTGCATAAAAATGTCTGTTTCACCTGTATGAGCCTGCGGTGAAGGAGTTGAGAGCAAAAGCCTGGAGTTTCTTCATCTTCAAATATTAGATCGTAGTTCTGTTCTTCGTTTGAGTAAGTATTTTCCGATTGCGCTCCAAAAATTGATGGGAACTCTAGGTTTTCGGATGATACCACATTGCCAAAACTGCCAAATCCATCTGTCAATGCAATCTACACATTAGCAAAATATAATCAAACTTCCAAATCCACGCTACAAAATCTAGTATAATTTTTCAAGAAAACAAACTTGCCTGTGTAACAGCGATTGCAAATATTAAGTGTGCCCCAATGCACATTCTAAAAATCATCCTGAAATGTTGATGAAATTAATCGGGCAGTGCATGGAATCTGTCACGCTCCAAGAGAGGTGTACGAGATAATATGAAACTATTTATTAACAGGTAAGTTAAGTCTTTGGATCAATACTATTTGAAATCTAACGATTCATTGGCCAATGCAAATTGCATCCAATATTATAGTCCAAAAAAGTAGAACAATATACAGATTGCAGAACAAAACTTTCTCCTTGAGTTTTCGCATAAACAGTAACGTCACAATGCTGATTCAACTGTGTGTTTCCTTCATTACATCTAATCATACTCATCAATGGTTTTCTACATTCCAAATGAATCCTATTTAGGATGAATTATCTATAGAAATATCATATTACTATAAGTAGCATGATGAGTTGCTACTAATACTGGCATACGTGAGGCTGTGACTGGCTAATGTTGACTAATAACTGAATAAATGGATTGTAAGTACATCTTGTTTATCCTCATCTCGTGGGAACTCTTTATTCACTATTCATTAGCAGGGATTGAATTGATTTGTACTATAGCACCCTAAACTTGCATTAAGTATATAATATTAGTCATGATTTGATTATTCAAGTTATATGTAAGTATATAAATACAGATTGGGTGTTGGGGCATCATCTGAATGCAATAACAAAATAATATCTGATTTAATTGTATTGTAAATGCAATACCAAAAAGGAAAACACATGTAATGCAAATTGAACACATGTAATTCATGCTACTAATATGCATGTGGGTAAACGAAAGTCACTTTCGTTTCCCATGCTCGTTCTTTGGGATAACCGTTACCTGGCTTGTATAGATCAACAAAACTGTATGCATGTACCTATATAGCTATATGTTATGAATTAGTTATTAATTTATTCCAATGATGCATGTCGATGCAGTGTTTCGTCATCTTCATTGCTTTGCTTTACGTAGGTGTGTGTAATAGGTATCTCTATCTTGTAGTTGAGATACCTACAATATAGGTATAAGTGGTTGTAACCTACAACATTAACCGTTTGTCATTTTTTCGTTCATGTTCTCCATAAAATCTCATAAATAATACAACTCTAGTCACATCTCATATCGTGTCCACTTGGTCGTATTTATGGAAATGTTGATATCTATGACAAGGAGAAATGTGTAGGTACAAACAAACACTGTATGACAGAAATGTCATGCCCGCTCTCAATATTAAGATAAACGATTTCATTTATAAATAGCCCAAACTTATCTTTTGGGCCTACATAACTATTTAGGTACCGAAGATTAATTGCTAAAGCTAAAGCTGCAATAAGTATAGCATATGGTTTACTGGGATAAGGGGCATGGTATAAGTATATACATCATTTGTATGCAATAGTGCAATAGATTATTTATGTATGCATTTTTGATTTTTTGTAGGTACACGTACAACGAATAGTAGTTACAGACAGATATTACAGTTGTCACATATTTAGTGAGAATTGAGAATTTTTTATTCTGTATTCTGTATCTGTAATGAAACTTTAAATGAGCAAAATATGCTATTTGTAAAAATGTTATGATAGCTTCCAGACTAACCTAATTTATCAATGTCCAGAAACTATGGGCAATTGAAATGTATACACAAAATACACGTCATCTTCTGTCATTTATCGAAGGAATTTTCATGCGTGGTTACAGTCAGCGTAATAAATGTAACAACTAACTAAAAATTAATCATAATTCAAGTATATTTGCTTATATAGTGTTTCCCGTACAAAGATGAAGTTAAAGATAGAGATGCAGGCGGAATGGATAGCGGGCTATTATTGCTAAGGTATTATTTGTTATCCTTGCTATGTATAGAAATCTATTCGAAGATCCAGTCGGTCGGTGATATTCTGACAATCAATGTACCTGATATGCATTGACAGACCAAGAGAGTATCTGAAAACTACTCTTTTTATTAATGTCACGTACATAGGTATGTACTTAATCTACAAAAAATTGTTTATAGACTAAAGTTAGTAATTGGATGGATAGGACTTTGCACTTGCACTATTGTAGGGTTTAGATTTCATTTTAAGCATTATTTCTACTAATGCTGCAATAAATCTGTGTTTTCAGTAGGCACTCCATAAACAAAGTGAAAGCATCTTATTTTGATTACGTATATGCTGAGATTGCTGAGTATATAAGTATAGTACTATTTATATAGTAACACTGTAATATTATGCTCTCATTCGTGACAGGAATTTAATATGTTCCAGTATTAATGTTATATATTATGTACATGTTAATGCTTCAAGTCTAATCAATCATTTTCCTGCCTTCAGGAACGGTCCTTTCCACCATTAAAATGTTACTGAGATCTGAATGATAATCTGACTACAGTAGCAGGTGATGTGACGATTTAAATACATATCCACAATGCAGCATCGAATAGAAATTGGATTTAATTTTTAAAAACTTTGTTGTTTACATTACACACATCACAGGATAAACAGTGGTAAGTAGGTAAAGGTGCATGCAAAGTGTATATCTACGTAACTGTTGTGTCTAGTGTGTGCCTTCGTTATTGACATTATGGTACCTATGTGATGTGACTGTATTTGTGAAATATTAAAGAACCATACTTACTCTTTAGAAGGTTACAGAACTGTTATTTCGTACATGACTTATTCTGGGTGCATATCAATATAAGTGGGTAACTGCAATGAATGAATATCTAGAATTTGTGTTGTCTGCTTGTCCAATTTATGTACAGTACCCGGCATAAGTCACCCACCATACAAATTCCCATGTGTTAACTTTCTCCACTATATTCTATTGTAAAA